>JAZHYW010038571.1:0-12445 GCA_037355805.1 Ixodes ricinus | reverse complement strand
TAATGCATTGCTCACGCAGTTATTGTTTCGGAATGCAGAGAGGTATCCACACAGAATCGTAGCATCAAATATTGTAGGACGGGGCATGTTTAAAGGTTGAGGCTGACTTTATAGCGATCGCGGCCTCTGTTCCAACAGAGGCTGCGATCCGCAAACAGGGCTGTCCGGAGTGATGAGTTCGACCAGATATTTGGACAGATTGTACGTCGGAGAACCAATAAATGAAACAATAGGACGCAAAGGGCACTCGGGTTTGTGAATTTTGGAGAGACCATACAATTTAGGTGTAGGTCCGTCAGAACTCATCGACTCCGGTCACAGGAAAAAATGGTGTAACAGTACGCAATTCCCAAGAATTCGTGCGCCTGGTTCGGGATCTCGTCCTAGACGAAGGCGACATAATGGTTTCATTTGATGTTGTGTCCTTGTTTACGAATGTCCCCACCTCTCAGGCCGTTGAGATACCCGAAACACGCCTACGTAAGGATGACAGCCTCCTCTCACGCACATCGTTAACGGTGGAGGATATTGTAATTTTGCTGCGTTTTTGTCTTAAACAGTCGCATTTCACGTTTCGCGGGACAAATTTATCACCAAACTGGAAGGATGTCCAATGGGTAGCCCAATTTCCGCCACAATGGCAAATCTTGTTATGGAGTATGTGGAGAGACTGTCCTTGAACAGAAGTGCGCATCCGGTGAGTTTACAAGCGGCATTATGTGGACGACACTTTTGTAATTTAAACAAGGACCATGTTACTGACTTCACTTAGCTTTAAACAGCGTCAGATCATCAATCAATTCACACAGAGTTGAACAGAACTGTAAGGCTGCCTTTTCTGGATGTTAATGTGTTCCGAAATAGTACCCGGTAGCATGCAGGCCAGCTCACAATGCCTAGGCAACGACTTCGACCGAGAGAGACCAGACCTGGCCAAGTCTTCTAAAATTTCATTTTCATACGCAACTTTATGCGGGGTGATCGTGGAACTGCATTTCACAAGAGCAGCCGGTTTTGGCGGCATTTTCGAGTGTCGAATGTGCGTAATACCTATGAGAAAGGCTCGTTTATAACGTTTTCCAAAAGTTTTTCGAGACAAGAAAGAGAAGGATAATGCGCGGAGGAAGAGAGAAAATACGCCGGATTGTCAAGTTTACACTGCAACCCGAGAGATGGCTGCCACTGTGTCCTCTGGTACTGGGAGGTCGCAAGGAATCAATGTTTACAGAGGTCGTAAGAGTGTGAACGGGGCCTTTAGATACAACAGTGTACCTGCAAAGCTTGCGACACGGGTAACCTCTTAAGCTTTAACTCACGACCATTCTGTCGAACATAAAAGGGCCGTCGTAAAAAACCCTACTACATCGGTCTGAGCGCATTTCTTTAATCCTCAATTGCGCGCGTCTGAGGATGCTGTTATTGTTGACCTTCTGACAAAGCAGGAATTATCCTAAACGTTTTATTGATAACACACTGCAAACAGATGGGACAAAGACGAAGTCAGGACAATGGAAGACTGTCTAGACTGTGACGCATCCTACATTGTGTGAGACAGGCCAGGAAGCTGCACTCGCTAAACGAACACAGAAGGGACGTGGCGAAGGCCACGCATGCGGACATGAAGCTAAGACGGAACTCGTAGACCATTGTTGGAATACAGGTCAGCAGTTCGACTTTGATAATGCATCCACTCTGGCGCGTGAACAAAGGTGGGGTCCACGCAGGTTCGTGGAATCATGGTTCATCCGAAGTGACTCATCGGCTTGCAGTCACACCGCGGCCCCTTCCCAGTGTGTACGCGGACTTGTTTAAATAGGACCGTTGAAGTGTTTTTCGCTCATTCCTGCTTGAAGGTTTCACTGATGATGTTTCCCGCATGGGAAGCGAAACGTTGATTAAATTGTTTATTTTGTTATGTCAAGTCGGCGCAGTTTTTGATCAAAGGTGTATAGGCCAGAAGATACGGTAGCTTTGTACTTCTATATTTCGCACAAAACAAATGCACCATCTAGTCATACTTTCGAGGTAAATTACTGTGTTGGAGCGCAGGGCCGGATTAGGCATTTCGGGGCCCTGGGCTAAGGGGCGCTTCAGGGGCCTAATGATGATGATGATGATGATGGCGACGATGATGATGATAATGATGTCTGGTTAAAGGGGCCACTGCAATCATATTTAAGCGTCTACCTTTTTGCGGTTTCCACGTCCCTTGGGGTTCGGGCAAGCCAGCGGGCACGGAGAGAGTCACTAAATATCAGTGCGTCATATTTTAACCGGACGACGCGGAAACCTCCTCCACCGACGAGAGCGACCCGCGGTACCGAAAGCGCGCAAATGTGACGTCTTAGGTCCTGGGCTTACTACTGGTCAGAGCCGCTAAAAGCTTTTTTTTAGTCGAGATACAAAATATAAGTGTCGCGAACCGTTTCAAATATGTATGAAAGTAGTTTTTGTTCAGTATTTTAGATCAGAAAAGAAACAAATGCAGTTTATAAAGTACGGAAACAAGAAATGACCCGTCGACATACCCGCCACCAAGCAGCGGAAAAAGCGGCGCATATTAGAAAGGGCTAGTGGGATGAGGCGCCGATGAACGGCGAGCGTAGAAAGGTCCCGGAGCGTACAAAGGCCATTTGGCGGTATGGCAGCGCGAAGTGGCTCCCGTCCTGTACTGGTCTTTACCCCGTGTTTGCTGTCGTTTGTGGCCAATGAAGTGTTATGCCGAAATAGTCTTTAATCGCGCAGCAAATGCAATGCGAGTCGCCCTGGCCGCCCGCTTCATACAGCCTATCCAACACACGGTTTAGTGGCGCCCTCTCGAGCCGTCGACACGAAGTGCGGCAGCCGTGAGCGCTCGATGAGCTCACCATACCTCCTCTAGTTCACGGCCACTCAAGCCAGGACCTACGACGTCATGAAAGCAGGTTATTTTTTGCTTGTTTTTGTAATTCTAATTTTCCTATAACTTTTAAAATAAAGCGAATTTTCGCGAAAAGAAAAGTTTCATTAAGTTACTACGTTCAGTGCGCTTAGGTTCGGTGCAAATTAAAAATCAGTCAAACGCTGTTGCAGGACCCCCACTAAGGGGGCACACCACCCAGGAGGGTCAACTTTTGAACCCTTGGTTTAAAATTAATTAAATTTACAGGGTAGGCTGGTGGTCACGCTAGAGGTGCATAACAAAATTTCACGTCTGTCGGGTAAATGAGAAGGAAATTAGAACAGCTTCTATCAGCGACATACGTCCACATTGTTTAGTAAATCTGTATCGTCAGAAAACTGTAACAATATTCAAGATTTGTATTCGCTAGATATGTAGCAGAATGCCAAGGGGGTGCAGCTATGGAAAGGCTTTTGTGAGAAGTCAGTTATTTCTATAAATTTTCTCTTCTGCAAAATTGGTGAACTTTTTGGTCTTGTGTCTTCGACAAAATCTCAATTTTTTTATAAAAGACATCTGTAAAGGACAAAAGCATCCATAGCCGCATTCCTTATTAAATTTCAGTCAGGAAAAGCGAAGAATGAGCTTCCTTGTATTAGCCATTCTTAAACGATAGGCTGACTAAAATGGAATTTATACCAAAAAGTGGAACGGAGAAAAATGCGTTCAAAGTTGCTCCAAACCCTACCTTTTCTTTAGCTTTGGTGGACAGAAAATAATTAATAAAAAATTAACTATGCAGTCGTAAACTAATGAAACTTTCTGGGGATACTCTCTAGATGTTGGTGGATGTATACATGTAATTTTTAAAGATCAACGGTTTTTTTGCAGAATTGTTTTCCTGGAAGGTGTCTCCCCTTAAAGGGGCCCTGCATTCATATTTAAGCGTCTACCTTTTTGCGGTTTCCACGTCCCTTGGGGTTCGGGCAAGCCAGCGGGCACGGAGAGAGTCACTAAATATCAGTGCGTCATATTTTAACTGGACGACGCGGAAACCTCCTCCACCGACGAGAGCGACCCGCGGTACCGAAAGCGCGCAAAATGTGACGTCTTAGGTCCTGGGCTTACTACTGGTCAGAGCCGCTAAAAGCTTTTTTTTAGTCGAGATACAAAATATAAGTGTCGCGAACCGTTTCAAATATGTATGAAAGTAGTTTTTGTTCAGTATTTTAGATCAGAAAAGAAACAAATGCAGTTTATAAAGTATGGAAACAAGAAATGACCCGTCGACATACCCGCCACCAAGCAGCGGAAAAAGCGGCGCATATTAGAAAGGGCTAGTGGGATGAGGCGCCGATGAACGGCGAGCGTAGAAAGGTCCCGGAGCGTACAAAGGCCATTTGGCGGTATGTCAGCGCGAAGTGGCTCCCGTCCTGTACCGGTCTTTACCCCGTGTTTGCTGTCGTTTGTGGCCAATGAAGTGTTATGCCGAAATAGTCTTTAATCGCGCAGCAAATGCGATGCGAGTCGCCCTGGCCGCCCGCTTCACTACAGCCTATCCAACACACGGTTTAGTGGCGCCCTCTCGAGCGCGTCGACACGAAGTGTGGCAGCCGTGAGCGCTCGATGAGCTCACTACACCTCCTCTACTTCACGGCCACTCAAGCCAGGACCCTACGACGTCATGAAAGCGGTTATTTTTTGCTTGTTTTTGTAATTCTAATTTTCCTATAACTTTTTAAAATAAAGCGAATTTTGCGAAAAGAAAAGTTTCATTAAGTTACTACGTTCAGTGCCCTTAGGTTCGGTGCAAATTAAAAATCAGTCAAAAGCTGTTGGCTAGGACCCCTTTAATCAATAGAAAGTAGCCTGAAAATACAAAAAAAATTACCATTCCCGTCTGGTTTCCGCTAAAGAGCACTACTCAAGACCACGCGAGGAGGCGGCACTGAGCTTTGTTCCCTTCCCCAGCAGAGTCGAAGGCCGCACTTTCAGAGTGCAAGCGCTGCTCAAAAACACGTGTTTGCGCGCACGAGACACGAGCCGAGTAGGGTGAAGGGGGACGTGTTTATGACATTTCCCTTCCTGACAAAAAAAAAAAAAAAGGAGAGTGAAAAATTTTAGATTGTGGTGGATTGTGGCGGCGTGTTTTCTTCGTTTGCTCGGCGGCTTTCAAAAGAAACGGACCCGAAGCACCCTGAGGGGCCGGTTACCCACCCAAAGGGCCGGCTTTGTACAGGGATAGGGAGTGTGCTACGCGAAGTGCGCGTTTGGCCTCGCTGACATCGCCATTATCTTTGTGTATCCCTCTTCTCGAATGCTGGGGCAAAGCAACATCGCTTTCCAAAATATTTTTAGGTTTCGTTTTTTTTTTTTCTTACGAGCTTCCGTCATGGGGGTTCTTAGAGAGTCAGGGGCCCTGGGCTGCAGCCCCCTTAGCCCGCGTACCTTAATCCCAGCCCTGTTGGAGCGATGCGAAATTGGTTTCGAGATTAATCTAAAGTGGGTTCGTTCCATTTGGCCTTTGGTGTACTACTACTGCAATCGTGGATGAAGCAAAGTTTGGAGAACAATGTGGTCAGTGGCACAGCTAAAAGTGTGGTCACAAACAACCTTTTCCCAAGTGTAGCCCTTTGTTGTATCAGAGCAGACAACGAAGCCCAAGCAAGAGTTTTGTTACGACATGAGATTGTGCCACAGCAGGTTTAAAATTAGTAATGGCATTTTGTTTCAATATTCGTAATATTTATTTTGATTTGATTGTCTGGTTTCAACATGCCCTAGTTCCATTCGTTTCTCTTATTCATGCGTAACAAACACGACGATCAAAGCAATGGCAATACCTTCTGCATTCCCATTCCCGGAGTGAAAGAGAGCTCCTCCTTGCTCGCTTTTGAAATTTTCTCAAGTGTCTGGAAACAAAGTTTTCTAGGCTGTATCAAACAAGAAATGGAACTTGGAGGCTATCTGCTAGTTCGCAAATTTTTAACACAAAACTCAGTACTGTGAATGCCAAAAGTTTGTTGAAAGTTTTACTGAGAACTACAGTCAAACTTTCACAGTTCACTCAACTCCAGCAAAACAAAATCTGACAACTTTTTTTTATTATAAGTGAACGAGTCCTGTCTTATCATGATAATAAACTATTTGTAAATTAAGCACTCTTAACAAAAATGTCTAAATATGACAACATTTTATGAATCATTATCAGTATTATAATACATCACAACGCCACGTATTTACTCGAACCACGTCTTTTCTACAGTCCGTAGCAACTCAAGAAGGTAGGGGCGAGGGTAAGAGGGCCGGGGAGGAGGAAGCAGACGGAACTCTAAAGAGAGAAGGAGGTTTCCCCCTCTCTTCTCCGGCCACCCGTCTGCTTCCTCCTCCCTGCCCGTCTTACCCTCGCCCTACCCTCTTGAGTTGCAATGGACTATAGTATATAATTTCGCTATGTATCACAAGCACTTGAACATGACTAAACTGAAAGCAATTGACAAAAAGGTTAATGAGGGCTCACCCCAAATGACGTCAGTAATGTCACAGCATCCGGTCTGTTGATGGATTTCACCGACGACAAGCTGTCAACTAGCTACAGCGAAAACCAAAGTTCCATCGTCAGCTGAGGACAAACATTACCCCTGTTCTTCAGCATAGTGTTTGTTCTCAATGTGAACATCGCTAATGGCTACACTCTTGAGAAACTTTACCAGTTAGCAAAAGACGCTGTATGCATGGAAGCTTAACAATGACGCCACGAATGCGCATGAAACAGCAAGAATATCATGTTTCTAGCACTCCAAGCACAATAGACCATATGCGATATGCACAGCGCCATCTAGTGGGATGCTGAAGAAAGTGCTCCGTCTCACCACCAGTTGGACTTTGGTGCTGGCAAAGGCCAGGGCGCGAGCGCACAGTTCCGAGAATCCTCAGCTCCACAAGCACTTGCACAGAAGAAAAAGCGCTTTCAGGAAACCAGGTGCCCCTGCCCTTGCTGGCACTTAAAGCCAAATTTCGAGCAATAGTGTACGTCCAGCCGTGTTGGTTACTGCGCAAGGAGAGGCGTAAAACAATACTAACCCAGCTCGCAGGTGTGGGTGAGGATCTATGACAGTGAGCAGTAGGCCTCGCTTGTTACCCACGGCGTTCTACGGAATTGACAAACAGCAGAGGGAATCTTGACGCTACAAAGATAGCAGCCCACGTGGTGTTGCCAGACGTTCAAACAATTTCGCATATGGTCTATTATAAATGCTTGGTGTCCTAAGAAAAACTATAGGCTGATTTTCCTTCCTTATTTTTGTGTCGACATATTGCAATGTTTTTCAGGTCTTGGAAGGTAGCCAGAAAAACAGAGTGAAAAAACAAACATTTTATGATCACTTATTGGCCTTAAACGCCGAGAGATGCGTTGCAAATGCCCTGATCGTGAGAGTGCCAACTGATACCTTTCCAAGGCACGTCGTCTTCCGATTTCTCCATGAGCAGATCAGCAGACTTGGATTCGAACACCTTGTAGAGTTTCTATGTGCCTGCCGGCCTCCTCGGCGCTGGGCATGACAGAACGGAATGAACGTTGTGTAAATAAGCCCGCATGTGTTGAGGAAAAGGTGTCGTTTCGCTCACCTCCAAGCCAACATTAGCGTGCACTCGGCCATGATCGAAATTTGGGACAGCTCTCGTAGTGCCGGGTGGGGATCAGACTGAAAACGTTTGATGGGACCAGCAATGTGATGAACAAGAAGCCATTGCACTCTGCAAAGTTTGAACCTGTGGCCGATCATCAAGAATGACCCAGTAATAGGCATGCACCATTAAAGGGGCCCTCCGGAGCGTTCTGCGATGGTCTATTTATGGCGGTAACTCAATCTACAGGCCCTAAGGATCCTAAAAATCATAAAATTATGGTCATGCGCGGCGAATTTCCCCATTAAAATTGCTATCAAAGTCCCCGGCACGCCCCCTTTCTGAGATGACCCCGGAAAACGGGAGGGGCATCTCTTTACGCGTCAGCCAATAGAAAACGAAGGATTCCGGCGTCACTGCGCGTCACCAACGCGGCCGACCGCCGACCCGCGGAGGAATTTCTCGAACACGCGCGGACCGTCGTCAAGGAGCCGGGACTTTGTGCTCGACAGTCGTCGTTCGTCGCACCGCACCGTCGCGCTGCTACTGCAATACGCAGTCGCATTCCACAGATGACAAGGAAAAGTTTGACTCGTTGACGTGGAAGGATCGCAAAGCTTGCTTCGGAGTCGGGATCCACGGGAAGAAGGAACACGTGTCCCGCAAACGCACGCCTGCACACGCCCCGGGAAGCAGACGAGCCGACGCGCCACGCATCACCCCTAGCAACAAGCTTGCGGGGAGAAAACATAGTTCGCTGGTTTTGGAACGATAATTGCGGACTATGTTTCCCGCACCACAATCAGTTTACGCTTTTCTCAAACTCTAATTTACAACAAGCTTAAAAAGTGTTGCAATAATAACGTTCGCATTCACCGCGAGATGCAGCATTTCCATTGGTCAAGTTTTAGCGATGGGCAGGGAATGGGGATTGTCTTCCAAGGGAAAATAGTCCCGATATATTTCTACTGCCATCTGCTTAATAAACGGTTTTGTAATCTAAAACTTTGTATACATATTGACTTGCACCTACTACGCAATATAACAACATAAACAGACGATCTCGGAAAGCTCCGGAGGGCCCCTTTAACATGGCAGAGGAAAGAACACCTGCCTTCCTGTAACACAGCCAAACATACTATACGCACTTAATCATTGCTGTAACATTTACAAATCAGGCCTGTGTGCTTCTTGCAAGGAACAGGCAAAAGAGCCAATCACTAAGATTAATGGATCAAGTCAGAAAATGTGCTCTGAAAATGCAATTTGAACTCGATCCTTGGCATTTGGACTAACTATGGTGCTCCATTTTGTGGAACATGCGAGAATGTTGTCTCTGCTTAGTGATTCACTATACACACTTTGTGGTTCTACGTACTGAACCTCCACGCACCTTACAAGGGAGCAGACCCATTGCCTCTGCCCACATAAACAGTACTGTACAACATATATGGTACTTCCCAAACGTACGGCAACTTGGCAAGTGAACATCAGCTTCCCCTAGGCACCACAGAAGCTATTGCAACATTCCCACCCACTTCACCAGCATGAACACGAGCCTGCAGAACTCTTGAAGGGAAACATTCAGGCGCATCAGTTTATGCACCCAACAAACATGCAGGAGTAAATGAGCAACAGCTTGAACTTACAAACTTTAAGAAAGATGCAGCTAAAGTTCCGGCACCACAAGTTTCGATTCTACAGCAACAACAAAGGAGCATGGTCTACCTACCGCATCGACTTGGACGAGCAGAATTCGGACCTCAAACGACTTTCCAAGCGACCTCAGCCGCTGGTGAATGTAGTTGGGAAACAGGTTGTAATACCTGAGGCTAGAACAGACATAAATCTTTGGTATGTATTGCTGCCACAACAATGGCCGCACAGACTGTTTCCTTGCAAAAACTTGAAAACAAAGTGGTTGTACAGTGTTTCATTGCTAATCACATCAACTGAATCCATCCAGAATAGCTCAGCACACCTCATCCTAAGCAATTATCACCGTACTGCCAGCACTACTACCATTAAACGGTCGATATTCCTCATTTTAAAACAATTTTTTCCAGTATTCTCTTATACCCAAGCATCAAACGAGTCTTCCCGCTTTTATCGCTACATCACCAATATTGTTTTGTTTAAAAGTGTTCTTACTATACTCCGTTTCACCTTATGCTGTACCGCAGCGAAGGCTAAAGCGCGAGCTCATAGCGTTGGCAGCTGTCCTTAATGCACGAGAGCTTGTGCCGCCGAGATGTGCCCTAGAGCAAAGAGCTCGCGCTTCTAGCCTTTCCTGCGGTACATCATAAGGTGAAATGGAGTATAGGGCTGGGCGTCGATTAAAAATTTTAACCTGATCACAACCTTTAGTCAATCAATTAAATGATTAATCGGTTTCACTCATTCCCATGCATAATAGTTTAAAAAAGTCAAAATTACATGTTTTTGCCTTTGCTGAATATGGAATAAACAGTGCAATGTACAATTTCAGATTTTCAATCAACCTTGAAGTGTAGTTGAGAACAGTCAAAAGACACCTGGACTCACAAATTATTACTTCAACTGCAGAAATAAACAAGTTTGTTGATATTCTCTGGCAATAGTTCACAACAGTCTCTGCTGCACTAAGTGGACACTTGCATGGTGTGCAAGTGGCTGGGACACTATAACATTCTCCACTTGATTGTAGTTACAAATCTCGCCCCCACACTTTACTTTAGGTCAAAATGTGGCCTAAAGTTTACCTTGGATACAGGCGTACTCGATTGTTCACGTCTGCGTGGTGAAAGCATTGCATTTTTACCCTTTTTGGGGGGTTAATCAAAACTTAACCAATTAACCGGTTTAAATAATTCATCGTGATGAAAACATTATTTGATTAATCAGTAAGTTAATCGATTAAGTGCCCAGCGCTAGCTCTTACTAACATGTGCACTTCATAATTGTTTTTTTTTTTTAAATCCTACTCCCCTCTTCAATGTGCTACCTTGAGGGCATTGTAAATAAAATTTAAAAAAAATCAGTACAGAATAAAGTTCTTACCTGAGGTAGAGGGCACATGTGCTCTGACCCATTATGTAATCTGGCTCAATGTCTCCAAACTCCCAGGGCACGTTACGAATGTGCTTCAACAGTGGATTTCCTTTCTGCAACAACAACCAGACAAAAGAATTTTTTTTTAACATGACTAGATATGCTGCAACTCAGGTTTCGAGGACACCAAAATGAAGTTAAGTCGAAGTTCCTGCTGTCTTATTGCCAACACAAGACAGTTGAAACTTACATACTTAAAGGGACACTGACACCCCCAAAAAATTTTTTTCATTTTTTGCCAGGCGCTTTATTATGGTGTCGGAGGACTACCCAATTAATATTTTGCAACAGAGTAGCGTATTTTTTTAATAAAGCCAAAAGACGCAACTGCTCGAAACCGAAACCGAAACCCGCGCACGGAGGTCGGAGGAGTGGAGAGGAGAGAGTGGCGGAAGTCACGTGGCTACACCCGACCGTGCGCTTTTTTTTTCTTTTTTCTCCTCTGCGTAGCAGACGACACGCGGCGTAGCGGGAACTGTTTGCGATTCTTTTGCAGTTATGTTTGTTCCGCTCGCTGTTCTGTACTCCAAGATGAGTTGTTTTGTACATTGAGGAGTTGGAGATGAGTAGTGAGTGCCCGTGGTTAATTTTCATGATCGGCTCCGAAAAGAATACACCCAAGATGTTGCGTGAAGAGCTGGCTCACATGTCCTGCGTCCGAAAAAAAGTGGCATTGTGCGACAGAGTTTCCGAAAGATCAACGGGATCGGGACCAATGGCTGGCTGCAATTCCTGTAGAACATTTACGGGCACCTCGGAAAGCGGACGCTACCTGATTTATATGCTCCTTGCATTTTGTGGAAAGTGATTTCATTGAGTTCGCAGGTGTCAAAAAGGAAATCCCATCCCATTTAATTCAGCGACGTTTCGTCCACAACATTTGTTTGTTATTTTTGTTTGTTTCTTCAGTGATAATTGTAAAAAAAAAATGTAAACATCGAAAAAGTTTGAAAAAAAAGAAACGCCATTACTGGGGATCGAACCCGGTCCTGCCGCGTGTAAAGCGGACGTCGTTCCCACTGAGCTACTAGGGGATCTCGTTACAGGGGGATCTCTTTCCTTAGTAATAATTCAGCCGGTAAACTGTAAGTTGGAAAGTTTGCTGCCGATTTCCCTCCAGCAAAAGCACTCCCGGGTCGAAGTCGGGAAGCACCACGCATTGGCGACATTCGCACCTAGTAAAGAAATCGTACGCGTGCATATTCAACTCGAAGTAGACACGTCGTGCTTGAAGTTTGCGCGAGCGATGTCTTCAGCCACGAGAAGGGAGCGACGGCTCGGCGACGTCTTCGTGCAAATCGGCTTGGTGGTCGGGCGTGTCGTACGGGATGAATACCAATTCTTTTGATCAGTCCCAAATTTCTCTTTTAAAGGCAGGCAGAATTCGCCGGTACCGCGAACGACAGTTCTGAAGTAGAGGTCCCACGCCCGTCGTCCGCTGCCATCGCCGTCCCCGCGAGTCCCACGATACGCGAAACGACGCACGCACAGAATGCTTCCGGTTCTCTGTGGAACCTTTTTTTTCAATCAACGTATTTGCAGCTTTTAGAAGCCACAAAAAATGGGTTTCATATTTTTTTCTATTTTTAATATTGAGTGTGTGCCTTCAGTGACCAACGACTTTCATTAAATTTGGTGGTCGCATCGATACCTTAGAAAACGGCCCGTGACCACGGAAAAGAGAGTGAGCGAGACTCGAACCGGCCAGTTCTTGATCGGCGGTTTTCGGGCGGAAAGAAACCGAATTTCGAGTCGCAAATTGTGTTCTGGGTAGTTGGGCTCTCATATGTCATGTACAATTAAAAACCTCGGCGAGCATAAACACCCTGTCAGTGTCCCTTTAAG
>JAZHYW010038566.1:0-10684 GCA_037355805.1 Ixodes ricinus | reverse complement strand
TAACATTGAATACCAAAATATTGCTTTGCAACACACAAAATTGAAAAAGCTTCTTAGGATAAAGAACACGGAAGTGTTTATTCTCCTGCTGATTTGGGATGTCAGGGATTGATTCAAGCGAGATGGACAAAAGATAATTTACCTTCCCTTAGAACTGTAGAAACTTCCAAAGGGAACATAATTCTACTAGAACTCGCAGCGCAAGACGTTAAAACCCTCAAATGTGAAACCGTCTCGGGATTGAATCCCACCTCAGCATACTGGAAGTTTTAATGCGAATAGCATTCTTTGGATACTTCACGCACTTTTCGTCTATGTATCTATCTATCTATCTATCTATCTATCTATCTATCTGGCTATCTAACCTCTTACGCCGCGGGTCGATAAATAAATAAAAAAGACCGGCGCCGGCTGGGATTCGAACCGTTGACCCTTTGATCAGCAGGCAGACGCGCTAACCACAGAGCTATGAAGGCAGTCATTCACCGCACTCTAAACATTTGTTTATATCTTTACCATAGGACGCGCTTTGCAGCGCTGTCACAGCTACCGGTCGCGCGCGTTCCATGCACGAGGGCTAGCTCACCCTCTCCCCGCGCTCACCCTCTCCCTCTAGCTCACCCTCTCCCGTGCTCGGGAGACCTCTAGCTCAGCCTCACGAGAGCGGAATGAGCCCTCGTGCATGGAATGCGCGCTCACCGGTAGCTGTGACAGCGCTGTAAGCGCGTCCTATGGTAAAGATATAAACAACCGTTTAGAGTACCGTTGGTTGAGACTAGCTGAGACGCCAGAAAGTCTGGTTGGTACCATTTTGAGTGTTTGTGCGTATGGCGCGTGCTTTGCTCGCCTTCCTAAGTGACACAAACGCACGTGCTGGGCTGCGGAGATCGTGCGCAGGGCTGTGAAAGTGTCAACAAATTTAGAATCGCCTCAAGAGTGGGCTGGCGTATCTAGAGTGTGCCGGCCACCTGACGAACGCGCATAACTCTCGCACCGTTTGATGCTATTCGCATTAACGTAGATAATCATTCCCAAAGGATGGGTTCTGCTGATTTTTTTTGGTTACTAAATGGCTATACCAAAGAAATCCATACACTTCCATATTTGGAAATATGAAAATCTATCAAAAGAAAAGACTGGTTGTAGGGTCCTCCATTTGTAACCTTCCTTGCTTTGCTTTTATTTTTTCACGCTGTTATAATGAATAGCCAGCTGTATTGTTAACTACCCTTTTACCAATACAGTCGAATCTTGTTAATTCGAACTCAAGGAAAAGGAAAATTCGTTTGAATACAACAAAGTTTGATTTACCGGGAAGTTTCCTCCCATAGAGACATAGGATGGGACCTGCATGTTAGTTTGAATTATCCGGAAGTTTGAATGAAGAGTTTGAATTAATAAGATTTGACTGTATTTAGAATTTAGAGTGTAATTAACCTTAAGTGTCAGGATCTTTCCTGCATGCTAAATGCAAATTTTGATCCCAGCAACACTATAATGCTTGATGAAGTATATTTATTAGTCGAAAACACATCGGTCTTTAAGCATCAACTTAACTCATGTGTTAGCGCTGTCGCTAAAGACGACGCGACTAACCCCAAGCATGAGCCATTGCTCGCGTGGGCGCACCATTCTTTTTTTGCTGGGCAGGCGTGCCTGCCAGACCTATTTTAAACGCTCCTTCTAAAACCTTCACCGGTTCCCATTCTATATATCGAAGCCCTAATATACCAGAAGTGGGATCGATGAAGCTTGATCCAGCGACCATGGCCCAATGCAAGTCAACTCGTGTGGCCATGAATCGTCACAGCGGCGGCACCAATCAGAGCCTCAACATGGCCGAAGCAAACGAGGAAAGACAGCGGAGGAGCGAGCGGAACCGAACATGGCAGACTGCGGCAGTGGGACCTCCCGACTTCCAGCGACCGTCTCAGCTGGAACAGGGAGCACGAGCCTCGGCAGAAGTAACGACTCAACCACGGAGTCAAGGTGGTGTGGAAGCTCAAGATTCGGAATGCTCCGACACCGTGGGGCAAACGAACATCGGTGGCAGACCCAGCAAGCGTTTCGCCAACAACCCCGACTGGGTTGTATGGACCGACAGGTGACCTACCTGGACTTCAGACTATTGTGCAGGAGGCTGTACAAGCCGCCGTGCGAGGAGCTGGTCACAGGCATGGCTAACCTGCTTCATTCCACAATCCAGCCCATGCATGACCCAAGACCACCTACAGACTCTGGTAAGCTGGTAAGAGGTTTCAACCCCGTGACGAATCCGGTGCAGACAGTTGAACATTGGATACGGAAATCGACGAACTGTCAGCGATATACTCACAGAACGAGACAGACGGTGTCTTGAGCTAACGAAGCTAGAAGCAATCGTCAAGACATGGTACGACGGCCTCATCAGCATCCAGCGCTCATGGCTTTATTCAAAGCTGGAGCTGAAAAAAGCATTTTTACCTTTCATAAACCTACATCGCCGACACCGGGAGATGGAAGCGAGGTGAAAACTGCTGAACGAAACCGTCGAGCAGTATTGTCATGAGAAACTCAGCCTAGCGCGCCTTTGTCAACTTCCGGAAGATCAGATCGTGGACTATGTCATTACAGGCATTAACGACGAAGAGACTCTGCTGGAACGCCTCAAAAGTATGGACGACCGACTCGCCGTAGTCGAGGAAGCGTCCACCGATCCAACGTGGCACCCGTTTCAGAGACGGTAAAGATTGTTTCATCCAGCAACCAAAATGCCCACAGATTTCCGAAACGAAAACCGCCATTTAACTCTAATGGTGAGCCACGGTGTTTCAACTGTGACGAATACGGACCAATGTCTGAAAACTGCAGTCATCCAAAGAAGCGGGAACACTGCAGCAAATGTCACCGAGTAGGACATAAAAGAGTTGACTGCAGAGCAAGCGGCACAGGAAGTATGACCGTTGAAAACCATCATGTTAAAAACAAAGAGCAAGTCAATGCACAAAACAAGAAGCATTTTCAAGACGCCCTCATAGACGGGAAGCTTGTCCGAACTTGGAAGCCAATGCGTTACGCTGCGCAAGAGGGATGCCAATGATTTGGGAATCAGCCATGACAAGCCGTCCCGAGGATGCAAGATTCGAGTCTACAGTTTCGGTCCAGGTCCTACCGTGTGTAATCACAGAAGCAAGCGTCACCGTGCACCAAGCGACAACCCACGTTCCAACCTACATCGTTCCAAGTGAAATGCATAGCGACTCCTCTTTTTATCGGACAATCCTTTACATAGCAACCGCATGTCACAATCGTGCAAAAGAAGGAACACGCTTTGCATGTTCGAGGAACAATGCAGCTTTACTGAGGAAGATGAAAAGCTTCAATGCGTTCAAGTCCCCAATCTTCCGCCCCGTTCTCTGGCATTATGGGCCAAGGAGTCTGTTATGATCCCATTAACCTATGTGGGGATCACTCATCTGACGACCAAGAGTCCGCAACAGGACACATCTTTGTTGGTGCACAGCTGCGGATGCAAGAAGGCAAGGAACACTGTTGGCCTGCTTGTGTAATCAACGTCGTGGAAGGTGGCAATACGGTTTGCCAGTTTGAATGTATCCAATTCCAACGTCAATATTTTGAAAGGGGATGTAGCAGCCAGAGGCTCTGGCGTTCAGAAATGTCTGGCACCGTCATCAAACAAAGGGCGATGGATCTCCTGGAACCGATCAAAGCAGAAGATGTATGAACAGGACCTCAGGTCTTCCAGGTTCTGTGAGCTGCAAGCCTTACGCTTCGTGTTAGCAAATGTACCTTCATAACCGATAATCAATCAATCAATTAATCTATGTTTTATTGTGCCCCAAACACCTGCTGAGGCCTAAGAGGCTTAAACTTGCACAAAATGAAAGACAATCGGACCAAAAATATTTTCACACTACAAAGTGAGCCTCAGTATTACACTTTTTTAAAACATGCAAGGGTAGTGAAAAGGTCCATGTCAGAGTTAAAACACTTGTCATACATGGACTGCATCCGTCTTAATAGAGGAATAGGTTCTAAGTTAGAAGGGTAAAAAGAAGCCGTACACCAATTTTGTCACTGGGGGACATGAAGTGAGATTCTACTCCATAACAGGGGGAATCAATAGCAGAGTTGAGCAGTTTATATTTAAAAAAAACATGTCACAAACTAGTCGTCTATCCAAAAAAGCTGAGAGACCAAGAGCTTTCAAGAGACGCATACGTAATCATAAAATTTCTCCATCCAATGTGGCAATCATAGGTAATTCTTACAAATCATCGCTGTATGCACTTTAACCTTAGCATTTGACTGACTCCCAGAGAATTCCACAGGGCCATCACATCTCCAGCACGAACTTTCTACTTGACATTTCCGCGTCAGGTGATCGTCGAGCTGCATGCACAACCAATGCAAAATGGAACACAACAAGAGCACTCTGGATGGAAGGCATCCAGAGGCCGCCGCCGTGTGCTTCCCCTACCAGTCACATTTGTGTCGCTGTGATATGAAGCCCCAAAGAAAGGAAGCGCTCGCCCTTGAAGAAAATGCAGAACTCGTTCGCGCTTCGATCGAAAAGCACACTTTTTGCATCTCTGATCTGGACTTCAACGAGAGTCCTGGCTGGGTTCCTCAGTTTGCTGATGAAGGGGCACGAAAAGAGGTGTCAAAGAAGCCTTAAAGCGCAGCCCCACTAGGCGGGACTGCGTCAAGCTGAGGCACACCATTGAAGATGACCCGCAGTCTCTAGAGCAGTAATTCTCAAATGGGGGTCCGCAGACCTCTTGGGGTCACGTGAAGGCATTCTAGGGGTCCGCAAAGCCCTGCCTCATTAGTCAAGGCTGGCAATAAAAGTTGTATTTTTCTAGATTGAGAAGAAAATTTAGAAACTTTTGAGTGTGTTTTTGTGTGTATGTCAATGATAGAAGGCTAGCACTTACTTATATTGATTTATTAAATCATTGTCATAATTAACCTATACCTTTTTCCCTTTCCCTCCACCACGAACGAGGTCCCCCATCATCTTCGGAGATCCACAAGGGGGGTCCGTAAAACATCAGTGTTTGAGACCACTGCTCTAGAGTATAGGCCCGCTCACACTCTTGTGACCTCTTAAAACTGGGTTCCTTAAAACCTCTTGCAACGCGAGGACACACTGGCACCATCTATTGGGTAGCAGTGTAAACTTGGCGGTCCGGCATATTTTCTATTTCTCTCGCGCATTATCCTTTCTTTCTTGGCTCAAAAGCTTTTGTCAACGTTTTAAACGAGCCTTTCTTATAGGTATTACGCACATTTGACCTCGGAAATACCGCAAAACCTTCGCTCTTGTAAATGCAGTTCCACGGTCACCGCATAGATGGCCCTAGCGTACCAGTGTGTTCTCTCGTCCTAAGAAAGTTTAAGAAGTTTTTAACGATCTCGTCTCTCTCGGTCGTACTCAGTTACAAGAGTGTGCACGGGCCTTAAGGTTGCCAGGAAAACTTGCCTTCTTTCACAACAGCTGCGGCTGTCTGGACTTCGTTTAGGGGGTGGTGTGAGACGGAAAGGCCCAGAGCATCTTCCCGTCCCAGCCCTCGGAGGTGAGAGCGGCACTTGCTTGGTTCCACCTCTGCCGGAAGAAATGCGCAAAAAATATATAGTATGAAACAGGCAAGGCACCAAACACCAGAAACGCAGAAACTGAGCCATTACAAACCCAGCTTGTTATAGTACGTTGCAACTCAAGGAGGTAGAGGGCGAGGGGAAGGAAAGGCAGGGGAGGAAGCAGAGGGAACGCTAAGGAGAGGAGGAGGTTTTCCCCCTCACTTCTCAGCGTTCTGTCTGCTTCCTCCCCACTGTCCACCTACTTGGGTTGCAATGGACTACCGTATTTACTCGCATAATGAACGCACTTTTTTCCCGAAAAATCGATGCAAAGTTGGGGGTGCGTTCATTACGCGGGGTAAGATTTTTTGCGTCCGTATTTACTCGCATAATGAACGGCCCTTTTATCCCGAAACATCGACGTAACTTCTTATCCCTTTGCGCGCGGCGCGCGCGACTCGAAAACCAAACTACGATGCGCAAAAAAAGCTCCTCTCCATGTTTTCTTTCTTGGGCATTTCTTTCTTTCTGCTCCGCTTTTCTTTCTTATTTCCTTGCGCGCGACCTCAAAACCAAACTGCGCTGTGTAAAAAAAAGAGAAAAAAAAAGCTTCTTTTTATGTTTCTTTTTCTCTTGGTTCCGTGGACTTTTTTTTTTGCCGCCTTTCGCAAGCTGTTTTGTTTTGCTTTGCTTAGCCGGGGGCTTTTCTTTCTTATCTCCTTGCGCGCGGCGCGCGACGCACCCCGAAACTAAACTGCGCTGTGCAAAAGGAAGAAAAAAGAAAGCTCCTTTTTATGTTTTTTTCTTTTCTTTTGGTTCCGTGTTTTTTTTTTTTTTTGCCGCCTTTCGCAAGCTGTTTTGCTTCGCTTAGGCGAGGACTTCTCCGCTTCTTTTTCTTATCTCCTTCCGCGAGGCGCGCGACCCAAAGTCCAAACTGCGCTGTGCAAGAAAAAAAAAAAAGCTCCTCTCCATGTTTTTTTTTTTGCTTCCGCTGGATTTTTTTATTTTTTTAACGCCTTTTGCAAGGTGTTTTGTTCGCCCACCCTGCCCATGCATTCACGACCTCACTGCACCAGGATAGAAAAGTGCATTCATTTCGCGCGCGTGGGGGGAGGGGGTCAAAATTTTGACGTCCGAGTTGGGGGTGCGTTTATTACGCGAGGGAAAAAAAAAGTCGAAATTTTGAGAGCCGACTTGGGGGGTGCGTTCATTACGCGAGTGCGTTCATTGTGCGAGTAAATACGGTATAGCTTCTAATTTTATTCCTTCTCAGTCTTTCTGCCTTCTCAAAGCAAGGAGATGCAACTTTTACTTTTCCTCTGCGGGGCGTCCTTGAACCGTTCATTTTAAAGAGAGCGGGCTCCGCCAAATATCGCCGACCAGCAACTGATGCACGCAGGAACCTTACCTCGCTCTATGTGCACCAGCTTAGTTCTCAAGCACACCTGCAAGCAACACTTGCAACATTATTTGTTTGCCCAAGCTTCTTTGAAATCCTTGTTCTATAATGCAACCTTCTTGTATGCTAGTATTTAAACTAGTATGTAGTTTAGCACCATTTTTAATGCATTAGCTATTTTGTTGACATATGAATGGCCTTGTTATAATAATTAACTAAAAGAAGCGAGTTAATTTGACTAAGCTACAAGTTGGAATTTTTCCTCCTTTCAGACTCAAGAAAGGGCTCATTTCCTACCTATATTGTATTATTCAGAATGTTTTAATAGAGATTAACACTTTTATAGAGTAAAACAATTAGTACAACAGCAAAATAAAATTGAGAGATAGTTGTCCGGCTGGCGTTCTGAATGTTTGTTCTTTAAGAGTGTTTACTCACGTGTTTGCATGCTCCTGCGAGAGTTGTACCAAATGCTAATCGATATTTTCCCTACAACATATCTGTGTGTAGAGGAGAGGGAGTATGCTATTAAAATTGCATGTGATTCAGATATCATAAAACACAGGCCTGCAAGCTCCAAAAACATGTGGAATATTTTTTACAAAATATGCCGAATTCAAATAACAATATTATTTTAATGACTTCACTATAGGTACTTATACATTGTTTTCTAGAAATTATTAGGCTTTCAATATTGTCACCCCATCTAATTATTACTAATGACAGCACTGGAGACTCATCTTCATAATCTACCATTTTTGGTGTCCCGAGATTTTGTTTTATCAGAGATAATATTTAGGGAGTTCATTTTACACTAGACCCGGCTGGTCAAACTGCGGCTCGTAGGCCCTATTTTGCGCGGTTTCAAGTGCGGCTCCCTGGCAAGCGTGCACCCACACCCTTTCTGGAAGAATCCAAAATAAAGAAATACCAAATTTTAAAAGCCGTGGGTTTTGGCAGCCTATATGTGGCACCAAGCATACTCCTGTGAAGCACCCTTGCACTGACAATAACCTGTAAAAATCAAAGCAATGAGAGACTCTGATGGACAAAGGGGTCCCTTATTTCCAAACATTTCCCAATTTGCTACTGTTACAACTGTTTGTTGGATTTGCAATCATCAAAAAAGGGCATCACCTGAAAAAAGAAAAAAAACCTACAGCATAGGTCAACATTAAATTCATTATTGTATATAAACATTAGGCTAATAAAGAAAGCTTTAAACGAAATATGGAGAACAGTACTACGATTCAACCGTTAATATTCATTATAAAACAATTTTTTAGTTGCGACTAACAACAAAATTGTTGTTGGTTTAGCGTCTTACCCTCCTCAGACAAAACATGGCGAGTGGGGTCTTCACAGCTTACGCTTCCCGACCGCAATGGCACTGTCCCATGTGTCGCTCCAGTTGCGGCCGACAGTGTCGAACATCTCTGCCGCACGTCGTCGGGGACGCACGACTTTCACCTGCTGATGTGGGCGGTACACCCTCTGGTTCTGTTGGGAAGGACAGTCCATGAGTGTTGCTGTGAGTCAGGTCCAAAGTAGAGTAAGTAGCTGCACTGTCAAGACCGGTTATAACCATGCCCGTTTCAGCTTCCGTCCGAGCGCAGCCAAAGCTACGTGTGGCCGGAGCCAATCACACGCCGGCAATAGGTCATGCGATCTCGCCTGCACTTTTGTATTACTCCGCTGCGCCGCTGGTCGCCCGCGCTCGCCGAGTATTTCGTCTGCTACGGGTGTATCAACGATATCGTCTGCTACAGGTTTAAAAAGTGCCCTTTCACGTTCTGAAACTTAGTCACAGGGGATGTCAGTACGTAGGCTGGCCGCTGGCATCTGTGTCCGAGCTTTCCACCTGTTCGGCATAGTTTCGAGATGTAAGTACACGTTGCAAGGTCCCCGCGATGACCCGGCCGTTGATGTTTCCTTGTATTGTTTGGATATACCAGGGCTCGAGGCGCAGTCCTTTCCACCAGCTTCTCGGCGTTCAATGTGATCGGCAGGTAAAGGGGTGCCCTGATTTCGCCGCGTATCTGAATTGTAGTGGCCCGGACGCTTTGCTTGTTTACAACACATTCGCGGTACGACGCGGCCGGAGTCTCCTGCCGAATTTGAAAGTAGACATTCATCACGACCTCTCGCGCCTGACGCCCAAATGGGCCTTTGCGAAAGGGCGTTTTGAAGCGACTCGGTGAGGAAAGCAGCGAAGCACATGATTCGGCGATTACGGGAACGAAATCACACAGAAAAACCGAGCGCTGCAGCCGTGTTGCCAGCGGATGTACGTGTTTTCGCCAAACCACATGCATTTACATATATTAATAGAAACATAAACTTCAGAGATTTGATTCCTTTGGTTGCAAATCATTCTCAGCAGTACACATCTGGAAGGTTGTGCAATGTTTACGCACAAAACAGTTATTTTAAAAGAAATGACTTTTGTGAACTACTTTGTGGTGCGTAGGAATGCTCTTCTCGAAGTTGCGAACCGTCCCTCAGCCTTTGGCTGCGCTCGGACGGAAGCTGAAGCCCAGTATAGGACTCCGTGTTTTCGGATGAATCCGATAAACTCCGAAAAACCACCGACGGTAAAATTTTTGTCAAGTCCGATAAACTCGAGGTGTTATGTGCCCAGCGCGCACCCCCCCCCCCCCAACAAAACAAAAAAGCTTTTTTTTTAATTTTGCAATTTGAGCAGTGGATGATGAATGGTCCTGCAAAAATGAAGCCATAATTATCTTTCAAGCCTCGGACCGTTGTCAAAAGGGGGTCTTACGGCTTGTCTCGTCAAGGTTGGTTCAGGGAAACAGGTCATAGTCACCATTAGTGTCACGACAAAAGCCCTCTTTTGGTTTCCAGTTTGGGCCATGGGATTTAGGAAAGGAGAGGGTATGTTTCTGGGGGTAACAGTGAAAGTTATGGACCATAGAGACTGTATAAAATAGGGAAGAGGGGCAGTTGAAACTGCTCTGTACCTCCTTAACCCCACTCCACCCTCGCGAGGCCGCAGGATAGATTGATGGGATGGACTACGTGCTTCCCTTACGCTACCTCAGGACAGTTTATTGATTTTTAAGGATCAGAAGCGTTTATCGAGAAGCCACACTTGTGTGCGACTTTTGTCGTGGGACAAATTAAGTATTGCCAATGACACCAACGCCAAATTGCTGAAGAAATCTTTAATTCAGATTCAAGCGCGTTTTATTTTTATCTGGCATACATTTGCATCGGGTTAATATTTATTATTTTTTAATTGGAAACAATGCAAAAATTAATCTCCGAATTTCGGAGAATTGTGAGATTCTACGAAAAATAAACTCCGCTAACTTACCTGCAATTTTTTGCTAAAAAAATAGCTCGAAAAACACCATCCGAATTTTACGAAAAATAAGCTCCAAAAACAAGGAGCCCTAAGTACGCACGAGAGTCCCAGCGGGATTGCAAGCAGCATAGCCCGCGTGATGGCCATGTTTTTTGGCGACCAGGCCAATGTTGCTGCGGATGGAGCCGAAGTTTCGGTTCCCGATTTTCCGCTCGTGTGTAAAAAATTAGATTTAAAAATATATATACCCCATTTTTTCGCGAAGCAAGACGGCGTGAGTGTCTTTTTACTAGGGATTTTTGTTTCGAAATCACTCCTTGTCCCGAAATCTTCGGAGGTGAGCGGAGGTGCCCTTTAAGCGTGCAAAGCGTGCT
>JAZHYW010038563.1:0-19890 GCA_037355805.1 Ixodes ricinus | reverse complement strand
AGAATTTTTTCCCGCTGTTTGGACCAGGCTCCTGCCGGCTGATCAGGAGCCTGGTCCAACAGGCGGCGAAAGGCGTCTTCCGACGCCTTTCGCCCGCTGTTTGGACCAGGCTCGCCTATCGTAGCTTTGAGAGTACCTGTCCACTGTTGTTTCCCATGCAATTCCTGTAAAAGTGTTCATCTTCGTGGCTCACTCTCCCAGTCAGACTCAGATGGACTTCGAATGGTTGATTGTTGCTCCGGACTCTTGGGAGAAAAGCGCGACGTGCCTGAGAGTGACTCCACCTGCCTCTTGGAGGCAAATATCAAGGCCAGATAATCGGAATTGGCAAGCACTTTCACGTGCTGATCGCCCAGCCGGATCCCCTTTATGGACGTACACTCGATGATGGCCTGGCTGTGGGCAGTGGCGTAGCTAGACCATCTGGCACCCGGAACCCTTAGGTCTTTTGTCACCCCCCCCCCCGCTCCCCGAGACCGCAAAGCTAAAAGCCATAACCGCGACGCGAGGTCACGCAGCGATAATGAAATAATAAATACAGTTTCATTTGCACGCGCTCTCGTGCAAATGAAACGCTTTACGGGTATTATAGGTCACATTCAACTAATTTATGGACACGATAGTCAAATTTCAATTTTCATTCCAGTATCCCTTTAAAGACATGCGGGTAGCACTTGGCAGTAAAATATTTGAAGCAGTGTCAAAGCGCCATCGGCACCTCGTCGGCTCCCTGATACCCCGCGACCCCCAGACATCGTCCTGCGACCCCCCCCTTTGCACACCTCTGGTTTAGAGAACGTGAAGGCTCAGTTTAGAGAAATGCGGTCTGTACGCGGCGGCAAGCTAGGCTTCCAAACAGACCTTGTGGTCACCCTCGGTATCGCTCCGGGAAAATATGATATAATATCAAGCTCGAGCGTGCACCGCCAAGGGTTCACCGCTAACGATTCGGCAAGCAACAGCATGCCGGCGGCCGCCATTTTCTCTAAACAGAGTTTCGAGGCAATTCGGTAAGATGTTGTCGCTAAAACGAGCCTCTAAACCGCACGCCTTAAAATGGAAAGTAATGCAATCAAACAATCGTTGGCATACGGTACACTGCGGCGCTGAAGCCAGTCCGTCCACGCAGATTTCCGGAAGCTCGACGGTCTCCAGTCATGGCACGCTGTGGCAACAGGGAAACGCCGTCGCCGTCACAACATTACGAATTCACTTGCCAGAACACTACATTGTGACCGCCTCCCGACGGCGAGCGACGCGCTTCTAGAACTTACGGCGGGGTCA
Source organism: Ixodes ricinus (assembly GCA_037355805.1). Lineage (NCBI taxonomy): Eukaryota > Metazoa > Arthropoda > Arachnida > Ixodida > Ixodidae > Ixodes > Ixodes ricinus. The sequence goes on along the minus strand of JAZHYW010038563.1, from coordinate 18,606 downwards.
GAGAGCGAGGGAGCTTGCTGAGCAGAAGCCTTTCGCCAGCACCTCCTCTCGGCACTTCCCCCTCGGCGCGTGGTGCGGTGCCGTGCACGGGTGGACAGCCATGGGTGAGAGTCCGGGGTGAGGGAGACGACACGTTGAGAGTTTACCCAACACGTTTACCCCCTCCCCGCGACTCCCTTCGTGTAAGACCTTCGTGTGATTTCTTTCTTCTTCGTCTGGCGCCTTCTCTTGCTGTCTCGGCGCAGTCCGGCCGTGGTCGGCGCAAGCCAGCGTCGTGTTGCGCTGGGTTTGGCGTAGACTAGGTGGCGTTGGCTCGGCGTGCCCGGGCACAGCTCTTTCTCGAGTGCTCCCGCACTTTCCGCGCTTGTTTTTTCCGCCGGTGCGCGATGACTTTGCGCGAGCCAAGCCAGTTTTGCGACTCTGCACCAGACACGTTCGTGATGGAAGAGTGGTGACCTCATGCGTCTACACATTCTTTGCCACTTACGAACCAGTCAAGCCGGGGGGATTGCCGCCATAAGTGGCACCCCCCCTCGTGACTGAGACTCCTGGTACCCGGGGCCCACGGCCCCCCGGCCCCCCCCGTTACTACGCCACTGGCAGTGGGGCTCCAGCTGAAGTGCGAAGGGCACGGGCGAGATCGGGCAGCCCTGTCGGACCGAGCGTCCTATCCGCATCGAGTGTCCGATCTTGCCGTTGACGAGGAGCCGCGGAGATATATATCCGTAGCTTAAAACCACCAAGTCTGGCATCAATTCCCCAATGCCACACTTCCTACTCGTAGCCTGTAAGAAGTAATGGGACACCCGGTCGTAGGCTTGTCCCATGTCGAGCTGACGGACTGCAAGGGGTTGATGTCCTTCACCGGTTGCTTTTATGACGATGTGCATAAGGTGCAGGTTTCCTGGTATGGAGCTTTCTCGGAGAACCGTAGGCCTGATGGTCGCACACAGATATGTGCACGTCACCCCAAAAAGTAACTAAATACCGTTACTCGTTACTCGCTCAAAAAGTAACTAAATACGTTACTCGTTACCGATTCTCAAAAGGAACGCGTGCGTTACCTCAAAAGTAACGAGTTACTTTCCACGTTACTTTGACGACCAAATACACAACTGTTTTTGTTTCATGGTTTATTATTTTCTTTTGAGTAGTCATTGCCCCTAAGCAGCAGCTGCCTGTAGAATTTTTCATGAGTTATGTTTCCTCGCTTCCTTTGGAATACATCCCCGGCGACGCTGAAGAGTCGTTCTAACGACGCGCTCGAAGGAACGGCAGTGTTGTGCTTCTGAAGAGCTGGTGAATCTTCGAGAACTGCGCCTTCGTTGAGGACAACGGGTAATGGGTTTACATTCGGTCCGTACCTGTTTCTAGAAGGTTCAACCAACGAACCTGATTGTGTTCGCTGGGTGAAGGACATTTCCAGCTGTAGAGTTCAGTACAGCAACGTTTATCGCTGGACACGTCAGTCGAACTGTTCGACTGACGTGATCAGTGATGTACGTTGCTGTACTGTCATACTGTTTAGTTGTTTTTCGGGTTGCCCATCTGCCTTTGTCACAATAGACGCATACTCAGGCTAAAATAAAAACAAGGCCGTTTAAGCGGTGTTGTACACGTTACCCCTCAAAAGTAACGAGAAAACGTTACTCGTTACTTGGCGTCCAAAGTAACTAAATACCGTTACTCGTTTCTTTTCTAAAAAAGTAACTAAATACGTTACTCGTTACCGAAAATAGTAGCTAGGTACAAGTAACACGTTACTTGTAATGCGTTACGTACATGTATGGCCGTACACCACGCACCCAAGTCCGACGTCCAGCCTTTTTGCCAGAATTTCGACAAGCATCTTTTAGTCTCCAGAGGAGACTGGTGGGTTCGAAGTCTAGTCGCAGACGCGGGAGAAGAAAAAGCACGTGGTGTGGGGAAGTGCACAGAGCGGAGTGGTGTAGTAAGGGCCAGATAGAGAGGGGCGGAAACAGGTGTTGTGGAAAGAGCGCGCTGAACGAGGAGTAAAAAGGGCACGAAAGCGCGTTTCGCCTTTCTTGGTGGCCTAGATCATTCAGCACAAAGGGTTTGCATCCGGGTGGTGCTAAAGAGAAGCGCAGAAGCGTAACTGTAAGACAATGGTGTGACGTAATCAGTTTCCACACAAAACCCAACTTCTCTTTTTGCGCGCTGCATTTAGACTAGCCGTCACAATGCCAGCACCACAACGCTGGTGGCCGTTTCAAAATCAGGGACCTGACGATCGAGGGTGGGAACGACCACCATCGACTTCTGCCTTCGCACGAGGTGTTCCAGGAGTACATTGCATGGTCTTTCTAGCCTATTTCTTGGTGTAAAAACCGGTGCCTCTGTGTAGCGTACAAAGCAGAATACAGTGGCAACACCTTCAATAACAAGAACAGGAGCAACCACGACAGCTACTGCTGTGCCACCAACGATCGCCACACTGTTTTTGTGTGCGGCGAAATTGTGTAAGTATCACAGTAATATTCATAAGGTTGAAATACTTCTAAAACACTAAATGTATTCCAGTATATTTGCATTTCGTTTCAAAATATTTTTTTTCTGCCTGCGATGGCCTTATAGAGCTATTTCATTTATACGCGATTGGCAGCATGACCAAACATGCAGAAAATTTTGTTCCCATGCCACTAGAAATTTTGGATGTTAGAAATTCTTCGCCGAAAAATCCGGTAAATGATCACAAGCGTTTATGAAGCTTGTTTGGCCTCTGTGTGTCCGTGTACACGTAGGGTAATGGTAACTTTACGGTCCTTAACACTTGTAAATACCAAATGTTGCCGAAGTATAACTACTTTGGAAAGAGATAAATTTAAATTCTTGCTGGAACTATGAGCCTGACTCGATCGCTATATTGGGCAGTGGTATTACGTTTTTTTAGATATGCTGGGCAGAAATAGAAGTATTTTTGTAAATGGTGCATTCAACCAGGTGCGAAAGAGATATATCTGCACTAGAAGTAAAAACAAGGCGATCCTTGCGTCTCAGAATAGTAATAAATAATATCGTATTATTTACGTACCTAGATTCTTCCTGCGAATATAAAGACTTATGTAGTTCGCCTAAAATAATATTTTTTACCGAGTCCTGCTAACAACTCCTCACAGAGGGAGCGAGGTGTAGATGTACCATATCTTGGGGAATAAACACTGCAGCAACGCAAGGGCACAAATTGGACAAGAGTTCTGCGCAAGCGTCCGGGTTCACCCAAGACCGATGTTCAATGAACGATTGGACGAACGCACAGCTCTCAATCGTTAGGTCGGTGCCACCGAAGTGTGATGACGTTTCACGACAAAATAAAAGGTAGGGGGATCGGTGACCGTGTGTCTGAACGCACCTCATCTCGGACCACAAGGAGCGAAAGCTCTTGCTGCAGATCCAAGAAATCCTGGATTCAATCCCCACCCCTGCCCGTTTCGATCCCGATGGGCATCGTACCTGCGTGCGGACATGTATCATTCCTATGTGATGCATGTTAGAACGGCCAGACTGCTCATGCATTATAGAAAATACAGCCTGCAAACACGAGACACCACAGTATCCATGGTTCGAATGCCGCTTGCCAAGTTTTTCCCTAAACTGAGTGTCATGTGCCATTCGAAGCACGAGTCTCGCGGTGACTTGCGGTCGAACCTGTTTGCAGACTGTCTTTTGTATGATGTATAAACAGCGTGTTTCCGGCTTTAATGACTTTAGGCTAGCGGTTGTACTGCGCTGGACAAATTTCTCATCTACAGCTGAGACAAGTCCCCCGATGAGGCAGACAAGCTTCCAACTGTCTAAGCATACATACAACACAGTTACTTTAGAGAGAATGTCGTAAACAAGCTTTCATTAGTCTAGGTAGAGCTGCACACAGCATAACAGCTAGCGTGAAGAGATGGATGCACGCCTATTTTTTTCTCAAACGAGTGGTTCGCTATGTTGTTTTTGTGCGAATCAAGAAACCAGATTCATGCAAATCTTGTTTATGCGCTCGGGAAGTGGCCATACCTTGTGTTGGCGACAGCCGGAATGGCGTGTAAGCAGCGCTTTGGCGTACAGTTAAAAACGCTGCAGTCTATTTGATGTCACCTAACGATTTATTTTCCGAAAGTTTGACGCTGAACGGCATTTATGTAACAGGAATCCAGTTTGTTTGTATTTCAATAAAAACAAACTGGCAGGCGCCATTCGGTGGCTACAGTGGATTGTACGAAATGCTCCCACTTTCCACAAAACCCGGTGATGCATAGCAACTTCTTTCGCATAAATGCGAGTTAGTACGTCGAATGAGGTTTCTTACTGCACAAGGGTGCACGCAGTGCCTGCGCAGCTATTTTAACCAGCCTAAGACGGCCAAAAGAGTACTTGTTAGTACCTAGCTTTCCAATTTCCACAAATTAATCGTAGTCTACATGCGTTTTAGAAATGTTCGCCCGTCAGGATCGTTTTAACTTCAAGCACTGACATGCTAAGACATGCATTGCTTGGGTTGTACTACTTGCTCTTTGATCGGTTCTTTGGCGTTCTTATCGACTAAGGTAGAAATTTCATTGAGAGCGAGCGATTATAAGGGTTGCTGCCACGCGTTAATCCACTTAAATTTTAATGATAATAACCTGATAGCAGCTTAGTGTGAATGAGTATAATCGGTTCGCAATGCGCGGAACAAACAACACCATTTGTACGTACCTTCTATTTTGATATTAGCACGGACGTTGGTGTGCCAGTAAATGTTTTCACCATACCTCATTCTCCCCGATTGAGGCCGGTGTTGAATGACGTTGGTAGAGGCAAGGTAGTGGGCCCAGTTTTTCGCCATGGCACCTAACTGGTTCGGGAAAAAAGTAATAGTTTTATCTTATAGACATTATCCAGATTTCGTCTAGAATTATATTTTTCTAATATCGAAAACAACAACGTGAAACTTAATTTATATGAATTTCTGAGAAACATAAACCGCTGTTATAGCAACTGCCCGGAACCGGTCGCCTTTGCGGCAGAAAGTGCCGCGCGACGGTTGCGATTCGCAAGTGTGAACGCGCTTTAAAGTCCGACCGCAGCCGCCGCTACGAATCGATGGATCCAATCAGGCAGCTTCAAAAGTGCGTCGTCACGTTGCTCCTCCTTTCTGTGCGTTCGATGTCGCCGGCTAAGCCACTCAGGTGCAGCGAATGATGTACGTTCGTGTGCTTTTGTCCGAACGTGATTTGGTTTAGCCGGCGATTGCCAACGCACAAAGACGACGAACGCCACGACGATGCACTTCTGGATCCGCTTGATTGGCTCTATCGGATCCTAGTGACGGCGGCGGTCGGACTAGATGGGAAACGTTGTAGGATGAATATAGGGTGTCTGAAATACCGAGACTCGATCGAAAGCAGGCCGTATACTTCGGCGCCTACCCGTAGCGATCTAGACGTTTCACCAAAGTTGTATTTCACAGGTGGGTTGTACCTCGTAAGGCTGCGAAGCGTAGCTTATTTTCTGCTAAAAACTTAGGTCAAAAATCTTGCCAGGGTCAACGGCGGACGTTGACGCAGACGACCGTGTAGAGTGGTGGCGCGTGTTTGGAGAACGTATTCGTGGATGGCGTCGGGAGCAGTCTCGAAACGCGTATCCCACCAGCGAAAGAAAGCAGACGACATGCAGAAGAAATCCGTCCGGAAAAAAGCGCCGTCGTTATGCAACCCGTTTTTTAAATTTTTTGTTTCTTCACGTTTTGTTATTGTCCGCAAATATTTTAAAACAAACCGTACATTGCAGAAAAATAATATTGCTATTTTAATAGACCACGGTTGTAACGGCCAGTTTATATATATTTTAATAGCAAGCCGGAAAGACGGAACAAGAAGTTTGCGCCATCTGTCGATGCGTGCGCCAAACGCACCAACCACTGGACTCGGTCATCTGCGTCGCTATCCACCGTTGACCGTGGGCAGTTTTCTGGCCCTTTTTTTACGATTTTAGAAGTTAAAACCCACCTGGGAAATACACATTTGACGAAAACGTTAGAGTGGTACGTCTAAAGGCGCCGACTTTTAAGCCCCATTTTATATCGGGCCTCGGCCTTTCAGATGCCTGATATATTAGCTTGAGGAACGACAGGTTAAACAACCATGTTCACCGAGAACTAAAAAAAAAAAAAGCTCTGGGCGTTGTTTATTACAATCAGGATTCTCGCTTTGTGATTAGATCTTCGGCTTTCTTATAGGCTAATGCCTCGATATCATTGGCTTTCGAGTGACCATAAGGCGCTCAGTACTCGCCCCGCTCGGCTTTTCTTAAGCTGACGGTAACCACTGCGTTTGGCAATGGGCTGTCAAAACACCGGTTCCAGCTAAGTGACCGTTAATTTGGTTAAAAAATGGGCGATCTGTACGCAATAATTCGTTTCACAAGAGGCCAGAGAGCTCTACAAGCTTACAAAACATGAACAAAAAAAAAAAAAAAAGAAACACGGAGGGGAAAAGCAAAAAGCCGATGTGCACACTGTACTAGCGTAGCCAGTGTCCTTAGACGACCACAAACCGGAGGATGGTGCTGTTTGCGTTCTTGACGTTGATGTGCGTTCCTGGCGATCGTGATGAGCAGCCATGCACACACGGCTCTCCAACTGGTAATAAACCTACTTATACGTAGTGAACCGTTTCGCATGCGCTCTGTAACAAACTGGTGCATAGGCGTAGACTATGGGGGGGGGGGGGGCAACGGGGCTCGTGCCCCCCTGGTGAGATTCAGGGGGGGGCAGAGCCCCCTCCGGGCCCGGGCCTTGATCTTTTTTTTTTTGCTTGTGTTTGTTGTTAGTTTGTTTTTGATAATTTGTATTTTGTCTTAAATGTATAATACTTCACCCATGTTTGTGCACCACACAATAGAACGCTAAGTTGTTTGTGGGCACTGGAAAATAAACCATTATTATTATTATTATTATTATTATTATTATTATTATTATTTCCGAGACGCTGTTTACGTGCCATGTAACGAGCTTCTAGTAGTAGGATGTAAACAAAATAACGCCCACGTTGCCTTTATTGACAAAATACGTGGGAAATGGAATCCCAGCGTGCTTGCGTTAGCTTCAATCTCCGGTTCTGGCGAAAACATAACGCGCAGCACCCCCCCCCCCCCCGGGGAACTTCTCAGCCTGCCCCCCCCCCGGGAAAATGGAAAGTCTACGCCGCTGGGTGACGAGGTGTCCTGGCAGGCAACTGAAGAACGACTGAGTGCAATGGCCAACTCGAGTGAGGCACAGCCTGAGAGCGTGTTCGAACGTCTTTTGTTTTATGAGAAGAAAGCATTCAATCCGGCAAAGGAGGACTAGAACCTGGACCAGATAAGGTTTCAACCATCTTTCGTCATTGCCGGAATGACATATAATGTCTCGAAAAGGAACTAACTGATCGCATCGCTGGGGTCGACACGCTTAAGCAGCTGCACTCTCTGGTTCAGTCGAGACAGGTCACTGCAGTCTCTTATGCGGAATGGGTGAAAAACTTCAAGCTTAATTTTCGCCTAAGCTCTTCAAGATGTTTGCCTAAGCGAAGCTTTTTCAACGCGCCAGGATGAACGCGAGTCACCGAACGACTTCCCAGCACGACTACGATCAGCCATTAGCAACTGCGAATACGAGGACAAAGCCGATGCACGCACATGCTTCATGCTCACTGCTTTTACCACTGGACTTCGAGATGAACGCTTGAAAGAACGCCTTGTTCAAGAGGAAGAAATATCCATCGACACAACTCCCAGATTGTTGGAACGTTTCTTTCGAGTGGATGAAAAGTCTCGCCAATCGAGAAGTGTGGATGATACCAGTCTTGCAGTCAGCAAAGTAGCAGATGTACAGAGGCCTGGTATAAAGTGTGTTCGTCGCAGGAACTTGAATCACGTCGCAGACGAGTGCCGCATCACATCTGAAGAGTGGATAGCTTGTTTTAACAAAGATACATTGCCAAGATGTACAGAAATAAAGGCCAAATTGGCAAGCCCTGACCAACAAGGAAAGGTATGGTAAGGTGAAAAGCGCCCTGCGCACTTTCGACCGAGACGGCACGTTTTTGGAATGTTAGATTGAAGGCGAGTGGGTGGAATTTCAAATAGGCATGTGGTGACAAGTCACCTTACTAGACATTCACACTTGGCATTGCCTCGGGAAACCAGAGCTCGACGAAGCTCATAACCGACCGCAAAGGTTGAACACGGATTCGATAAAGATCAAGGGTCAACGTACGCTCGAAGTTTAACTCCAAGAAAGCGAGTACAGTCTCGAGGCATTTTTTTACTATCATAAGGCGCATAAACTTGTTGGGGAGAACTTGTGTGAGGGCACTCAAACTGGATTTGAGCAAACAGTTTGTCACGCCAGTGACCACGAAATACGTTGCAATAAAATACGTTGCAATAAAAGTGTGCAGAACTATTCAGGAATTAGCTTAGCCTGTGCACGAAGATTAAGGCTGCACTTTAGTTCAAGAATAACGTCATTCCCAATTCCAAGCGGCCACGACTACTATGATTTGAATTATGCAAAGCGGTGGAGTCTGACTTTAAGAGTCTAGTTAAAAATAAAGTTCTGACTGCAGCGAAAACAGCGTAGTTGGCCACTCCGATCGTTGTTCTCCAGAATAGCAGTTGATTTGTGAGTGTATGTGAAGATTTTGGCGTGACTGTCAATCCTAGTTGAATGTCTCACACTACCCGTTTCCACGAGATAAGAAACTTTTTTGAACGCTTAATGAAGGACAGAAGTTCTCGAAACTAGATCTAGGTACCTATAAATAGAGTTGAAGGAGGATACAAGAAAATATATTCTTATCAACACACACAAGAGATTGTTGTGTTTAACCGTCTGCCATTTGGAACATCATCAGCCCGATTCATTTTTCAGAGGATCATCGAACAAGTAATTTCTCGCCTGTAAAGCGTGGCATGCTACCTGGATGATATAATTGTCACCGAGAAAACGGACGAGCAACAAATTAAGAACTTAGGGTGCGTTCTTCTACGCTTAGGGAGTATGAATTCAATCTGAAGAAAGAAAAGTGTGAGTTTATGTGCCCCAAAGTGGAGTACTTGGGTCAGGTTTTGTCAGGAGAAGAATATGCCCGTCTCAAAGGAAAGTCGCGGCAATATTGAACGTGCCGAAGCCAACAAACCTTCATGGTCTACGAGCGTTCCTGGTCATGGTACAGTATTACGCGAAGTATTTCGGTAACTCTGGCAAGTGGAGTTCCTTGGCAGCGGCTGCTTCGAAGCATTTGAGGACCTAAAATATCTTCTAACATCCACAGATACTGCCGTTCACTTTGACCCAGGTGAGACCGTCTACCTGGCAGCTGATGCGTCAACGATGCGGTTGGAGCGGTCATGTTCTACAACATAAGCGGAAAGAATTAAACGCCCAAGTTCACATGCATCTAAAACAGTAACATCGGCAGAAAAACGATTAGCCCAGATCGAGCTAAAATCTCTTGCAATTATGTTGGCAACAAAAAATCACCAACATCTCTGGGGAAGAATGTTTGTCCTGCACACCGATAACCAGCTATTCATTGTTATTTATGGAGCAGCGAAAGGAATCCTTGGTGAAAGCTGCCAATAGATTTCCACGACGCGCGTTCATACTGCAAGGGTACTTGTATAAAATAAAATGCATGACCATATCTCAATTAGGAAACGCGGATAGTTTGTCAAGACTACCTCAAGGACCTGATGCTCAGTCTGATGCTGAACTACAGCATGGAGTGGCAGATGTTTTGACCGTGGTTTCTTCAGATCACTTGGCGATCGTTAAAGAAACGATTGTCACGAATGACAGACGATGAGACAGAAGAAAACAGAATGAAATAAATATTAAATTGTGGTGAACTTGTCCCAGAAACGAAAAGGAAGAGCAGACGCCAAGGAAGCAGCAGCGAGCGTCGACGGCCGCAGCAGTAAGCGAAGGTACTTCGGCGTAACAGCTGGCTATCGCGAGAGAGAATAAGTGAATGAATCACCAACACGGCGCACTGTTCTTTATTTAGTATGCTCGTCATCTACGAATATTTGACCTAGAATGTTCGGGAAAGAGCTAGGGCGAGACTGACTAAAAAGGTCATTCTGGCCTCCTTATGGTTTACGCTTAGGGTAAGAGTGTACGCGGATCTTCTAGATGAACGGAGGAGCTTATCTTCGCAATCATGCACGTGGCATTACGTTCCCCTTTAAAATCGCATTGCCCCGATACTACACATAACAAAATAAAGTAATGGTAAGCTAAACACCTCCTCTGGAAAATTCATAATTCCTTTGTGCTACCGAGCGAGAACGGCTTAATCTAACGATGAACCACCTCCAATCGTGGTCGGCGTCCTAATGATGTTTGCACTCCGTCGCGCACCACTTCGTAGTTGAGCTTCCTTAGGCAAGGAAGTTCCTTGTACGGTACGAAGTATCCGTTTCAACAGTTTTTCGCTGAGACCGTGGCAACAAGTGGGTTTCCACACCCACACCCTGTCTCCAGGCTGGAACGTGAACGTCCCGACGACGAAGGTTGCCCGGCGTCGATACACTGCTGGTCTTGAATCTAAAGTCGGACGAGCTGGCGGACTTCTTTGTCCCGTTGTGCAACAGCCTGGGCGTCATGTCGTCGATCGTGAGCTGGCTCGTGGAGCAGCATGGCATCCAGAATGATCGTTACTTTCCGACCATCTACCAGCTGGAAAACGTAATCCAGTGGTCTCTTGAACTGCCGTGTTGTAGGCAAACGTGACGTAAGGTGAGATCTCGTCCCACGTCTTGTGCTAAACATGCGTATGCATGTCGGCGATGGTCTTGTTTAGCCGTTTCGTCAGTCCGTTTGTCTGAGGATGGTGCGCCGTCGTTCGACGATGGATGGTGTGGTTGAGCCGGAGGATCTCTAAATTAGCCGTTCCAAAAATGACGACCCTTGGTCTAGATATTTCTGGGCACCGTGCCTGAAAACGATGGCCTCGACGAAAAAACTTGACTTTTTCCACAGTGGTTCTTGACGGAAACGCTTTTGTCTCGGCGTACCTATCATGGTAATTGGTGGCGACGATGACACACCGGTTTCCTTACGTCGATGGTGGGAACGGCCCAAGCAAGTCCTTTCCAATCTGCTGGAACGGCGTAGTGCGGAAGTTGTTGATTCAAGTGTCCGCCGGCTTCGCCGGTGGTTTCTTGCTACGTTGGCATTCGCGGCACGATCGGACGAACAGGTGGACAGCCTTCGGGAGCTAGGGCGAGTGGTATTTTCCCGGAATCCGTGCCAAGTGTTCTGCTGTAGCCCAGGTGCCTCGCCGTCGGATTGTCATGGCAAGCTTGGAAGACTTCCGCTCAAAGACTCACAGGAATAACGAGCAGCCACCTCGACTTGGTGCCGCTGAAGTTTTTTCTGTGCAGTACACTTTCTCGAACAGCGAACGTTGTTAGGGACTTTGCGAAGATACGTGGGACTGCATTCCCTCGTCCCTCCAGATGCTTGATAAGTGCACTCAGCTCAAAATCGTCTGGTTGAAGCGCTGCGATGTTTTTCATGGTGACCGCTTGGACAAAATGCTGTCGTCGTCGCTGTCGTCGTTGCGCTCTGACGTGAACTCACTGGTGCCCTTGACAAACAGTCGCGGTCCCTCTGCTTCCAGCCACACTTGTAGACCACACTCAAGTCAAACTTTTTAAGTCGAAGGCTCTCCCGTTCGAGAAGTCCTGAGTGATCCTTCGGGTTTGCGAGCCAACAAAGCGAGTGGTGGTCTGTGACCCCTCGAAGCGGGCTTCCGTACAGGTGCGGCGGAACTTGCCTATCGTCCAGTCGACGGCAAGACATTACTTCTCGGCTGTTGAGTAATTGCTGTATGCCTTGGAGAGCCTGCAATTGGCGTAGGCAATTACTCTTTCCCTACCGTCCTGCAGTTGGACAAGCACTACACTCAGTCCTGTATCACTCGCGTCCATAAGAATTCCAAAGCCTAAGAAGTCTCCGGACGGCCTTACTGTCCGTTGGGCGGGGAAACTCGGTTATGGTAGAGTGTCGTTGCAGGGTCAGGCCGCACACCTTCACTACTCACGACATGGCCTAGAAACATCAGTTCACCATAGGCAAACCGGCATTTCGTAGCCTCGAGTGTCTGTCCGGCGTCTTCATGGCATGAAGCACGGCTCGAAGTCGCTTAAAGTGTTTGTGAATGTCGCTTGAAGATACCACGACGTCATCGAGGTAGACAAGACAGCTTTGCCATTTAAGGCTAGCCAGCACTGTGTCGATAACGCGCTGAAATGTTGCCGGTGGTGCGCATAATCCGAAGGGCGTTGCTTTAAATTCGTACAGTCCGTCCGGCGTAACGAAGGCTGACTTCTTGCGTTCTAGCTTGTCGACTTCGATCCGCCAGTATCCGCTCTTCAAATCCATTGACGAAAAATATCGGACGTGGCGCAGCCGATCTAGGGTGTCATCGATTCGGAAAAGCGGGCTGACATATTTTTTCGTCCCGGCATTTAGTCGACGGTAGTCCACGCATAAACTCAGTGTTCCGTCCTTTTTTTTACAAGAACAACTGGGGACGCTTATGGACTACTTGAATGTCCGATAATGTTGTCAGTCGATTCATTTCCTGGACCTGTTCTTGTATTATCTTCCCGTCTCTTAAAGAGACACGGTACGGCGACTGGTGAATAGGTAGCAGCGTCGTAGTTAGTAACGTAACGATGCAGTGCATCGCTACCCTCGTTTGTCGCAGCCTTGATGACGTCGCGAAGTACTCGCTGAACTCACTGAAAGTTCAACTGGCCGTCGCCGTTTTGAAGCGGGGAGCTCAGGGACGACGTCAAGCTACGAAAGCGGCTTGCTGCTCGACTGTGACGGCGACGGGTCCTCGGTGATTGCGGTAATGGCGACTGACGCTTGAAGTTTCTCGACGTAGTCCACGGAGATATGCTTTGTTAGGTGCTGCGACTCCTGTCGAAAGTCCGTCACGAGAACAGTTGCACGTCCGTCTTAAGATTTCGCAATGCGTGTGCGACACCAGTTCCCTTCCCAGGAACAGTTGAATGCTGTCTTCCAGAAAAAGCTTCCCGCAGGTGGCTGCATCTTTCACGACGACTCATGAACACTCGACCACGGCTGCAGTTTCATGTGGTCCGCAATAACTCGGCCGGTGGCTGGAGTCGTTTTGGGTCCATCCGGAGGTAGGACGGTACTTTCGCAGCATGAAACTGTTCGCTCCAAGGTCGACCACGGCACCGTATTCACACAGGAAGTCCAAGCCAAAAATGACGTCCCTCGCACTGTCCTGAAGGATGACGAAATTGGCTGAACAGGTCTCCCTGGGAATTTAGTCGCGAGTAGTGCCCCTTCCCACATGCGTAATGAGCTGTCCTATGGCGGCTCATATTTTAGCTCCGTCCTTTGATGTCATAAATTTCCCTGGGCGTCGAGAGAGTGTCCCACTCAATACGGAGTAGTCCGCGCCGGTGTCTTCTCGTGCGAACGCCTCTTGGCCGTCCATAACAACGTTGAGGTTGTTAGACACCGTTGTAGAATCGTCGCTCCGATGCATGGCGTCGTTCGAGTGGGGGGTCTCTGGCGTTCTTGGAGGCTGTTCATTTCGGCAGTCTACGGCAAATCCAACTCTAGGGGTTGCTACGCTTAGTTTTCCCGGCCGGTCACCCATGTCCCATGGGTGACCGGCTCTCTCAGCGGGATCTATGGGCAGGTGATGCAGGACGCCGAAGTGAAGGCCAGCGGGATCCTCTTTGAGAAGCGGCAACAGGAGACGGCGGACGACGAAGGTACTCCTCGATTTCTCGAGGACGCTTGCTGTAACGTGGGCCGGGGGCCGTTCGGGAGGAACCAGTACAGCCCGACCTGCCGGTAGGGGCATCGCCGGCAGATGTGATCGGCTTCCCCACAGTGAAAGCAGATCGAATGGTGGTCAGCCGTTCTTCAGATGTCCGCCCTCCTGGGTACAAGTCGCTCCGGGCGAACGCACTGAGGGCGTTCGTCTTGGCGTCGGAAGAACTGCAGCGATGGAGAATCACGTCGGGGAGGCGCCTCGTAGTGTTGAGTGAAGGGAGGCTGCGGGCGACGAGCGAAGGTGGAGTATGGCAAGGCCGGTGCTTTCTGTGTGGCGTTGACTGGGACTTCTGGCTGGAGTGCCCGTTGGAGTACTTCGCGGAGAGTGTCGACGGTGGAGAGAAATGCTGGACGACCAGTGGCAGGCAGCAGCTTTCGGAGTTCTCCGCGAGCGATTTCTAGGATTATGTCACGGAGGTTGTCGCCTCCAGCGCTGAGCTCGGCGTACGGCAGTGCAGGGTTGAGGCTTCGCCGTGTCGGTGGCAGTGGCGGGCTCGGGCCGCCATTGCTTGCTCAATGTTGATTGCCTCGGAGACAAATCCATCAACCGTCATCGGGGGTTACGAACGAGGCCGCCGAAGATGTCGTCGATTACGCTGCGCATGAGGACTTGTAGCTTCTTTCCTTCTGTGGCCTGAGGGTCGGCGCGGGAACTCAGGCGCAAGACATCGTCAACGAAACTAGTGACGGTCTCATTCGGGCCTTGCGGTTCTCGACCGAAGCAGGTCTTCAGCTCTCTGTCGTCGATGTTGACTTGAAAACGTCCGTCGTAGACCGTCGTTGAGCAGTTTCCAGGAGGTGATCATCGTCTCGTGGTTTTCGTACCAGTGTCGCGCCATTCTCACACGGAAAAAATAGACGTTCTGCAGGCACTGGTCCGGCGTCCACCCATTATGACCAGCCACTCGTTCATACTTCTGGATCCAGTCGCCAACGTGTTTGCAAATATTGCTCGCGGAATGAAGCAGCTCTCCGAGGGGCAACGAGCAGGTAGACGAGTGGGGGCGGCGACGAGGGTCTGCGAAGATCGATTGCTCATCGTCGGCTTCGTCGACTGGTGCGTCTTCTCCGGCAGTAGACCAAATTTCAGGGGCAAACATTGAAACACGGCGTCTTTTTCGGGTCTTTATAGTTTCCACGGACGGTCTTCTTGGCTTAGCGACTGGGCTTGCGCTGCGAGGCCTTGGAGGGGTACGCTGCATGAGCTGCACTTCCTCGCACCTATACCAGAATATCACGAATGACAGATGATGACGCAGGAGAAAAGAGTCTGAACAAAACATTTATTGGGGCGAACTTGTGCCGGAGACGATGAGGAAGAAGAGACGTTAAAAATCAGAACCGAGCGTCCACGGCGGCAGCAAGCAAGCGAAGGTACGTGTGCATAACGTATGACTATCACGAGAGATTAAGTGAATAAATCGGCTATACGGCGCACGACTCTATATCTACTATGCTCGTTATCTCGAATACTCGTTTTCGAATACCCGGGAAAGGGCTAAGGCGATACTGACTAGGCAAGGTCATTCTGGCTTCCTTATCGTTTACGCTTGTGGTAAGATGAGCTGATTGGATGATTAGATGAGCTGACGGATTAGCATGCAGAACACCATGAAGTTCCGATTTCGGCATGGCTTGACAGGTTACTCGCCTGGTGAAGTCGGCTGCACTCTGACTTTAAGGGGCGGTGCAACGATATTCAATTGGAATATTTTTCACTTTACACGAGCTTACCGGCACTAGTGGGACTCAAGGATATTCGCACTCAACGCCACTGTCCAAGGAACTCTTTTGTAGTGATGTAATTTCATGAACAAAAGTGAGCGTTTTCATTCAATCTCTCAATCGCAAAACTTGATGTGGTAGCTGGGCGGTCACAGTACCGCCTCGTGACAATTTTAATGCGGTTTATAGATTAGACGCGAGCCTTGCGTGGGCACTCGATTTGGGCTCTTGATAACCGATAGTTCGAGAAGCATTCGGGTAGCGGCCCGTATCCAACCGCCGCAATGACGACAATAGCCGAACCATAGCAATGTCTGGAACTCAGCGTGTGTCCTGAGCCTTGCCAACCGCACCGCGTGGCTATGCTTAACATTGGCGGCACATAATCAGCTTCAGATCACGTGGCCACTTGGTCTGGCTGCGAGTTGAGAAGGTGAACGCTGCTCGTTTTTCTTTAATTGTTCCTGCGACTTCGATTGCGTGTGGTAAAAAAACAAACGGGTGTTTCAAGGGTCATTAACGTTAGGGATCCCTTCTACGTGGTACTTGCGCGAAAGTACAACAATTGTTGCAACGTCCCTTTATGATAAAACGTAATGTACAGATTTCAAGCGCTAAGTGCCTGCACGCTTCTCCGACAGGTGCGTCTGGGCGCCCTGTTCTTGCAGCGCATCAAAAGTGGTGCCGACATGGCAACAAACGACGTTAGAACAGCCGGAATGTTATTGCTGTCGGATGCCGCGATCCCGGTGGTTGGTGCAAGAAGTCCCAGTAAAAAAGTTCGAGCGAACGCGAGTGCGGCTGTCGTTACGACGTCACAACTCCTGGCTGCCAAAGCTTCCGTGGACTGTCAAGCTGCAAAGCAACCTACGGCAGAACAGGCGTCTGTCAAATTCACGACGTATGCTGTGACACCGCCATGGTCGCGACCGCCCCTTATAAGACATGCCCTTTATAAGACGTCACCATGCGAAAGTCGAGGGACCACCTCTGTGGACGCGGTAAAGACATCCGTCGGAGACATGTTGCAAGCACCACCCTTTCAAATGAAAGTAGCAAAGTTACTGTTACCGTTGAGGCACCGAAAACTTAATATGTTACAGGTATTTGCTTTTAAGAAATAGCGGCGTTGCTTGTATGTCTTTTTGTATTAATCTACAAATAAAAAAAAGTAAAAAATGTCCGCCCCCCTTTTATTGAGGTATTGAAAAACGTGTTTGTGAATTTCAGGCAAGCTCTCACAAGGCGAACATGACACTCAAAATTTCGGAAACACATCATTTGAAGCCTGCAGAAAATGAGTAGATTGTACTTGTTCGATATATCGATATAATGTCTGAATGCTGAGGAAAGCTTGAAAAGTGACGCCGAAAGAAACGTCGTTACTCTCAACGCTTCTTTATAAAGAAGGAATTGAACTATACAGTTACAAGTTAGATTTCAAAACGGTTGTGCATTACAGTTAAAATTTACAGAGAAAGTTACAGTGGCGTGTTGCTACCCAAGACGGGAAGATGTACTGCGCATGCTGAGGACGTGTTCCAAAGACAAGTCGTCGATAGACGACAGCACGCAGAAGGCTAATTTTGGAGTGGTCTTTACTTTCTGTGGACAAGTTTGTTTTCGGGAATAAATTTGAGTGCTTGACAAGCAATGCTATAGTGATTGAAATTGCAGTATTAAGCTTATAAAATGAGGAAGATCGTGTGTTCACAGCTTACCCTACTATGATACAGGAGACCGTGGAGTTCTGTGCTTTTTCCGATAAGCATTGTGCCAGTTCACAAATGCTTCCTGGATGCCTCCCTTTATGAATGTGCATAATTGTTAGAGGGGTCCAAATACAATAATCAATAAATAAACCAGAATTATTCAAGGTAGTATTTTGTTTTGTACATACATCTCTTGGTTATAAGAAGATACTGGGCTTATCTTTCGAAATTTGTATTACGCTTTACGTGGAAACGTTTATTTTACCTTCATAATAATTATAAGCCTGCTCCCAATTAATGTTCAAGCTTGAATGTGAGGAGATCTAATTACGTGTTTCACGCAATGATTTTTGATAGGCAAACAATATCCTTGTTTTGAGATCTGTCTGAGGGGCTTGTAGCATTGTGTATTAAGATGCATTTTAAAAACCTGGGAGTTTCAGCTAACTCCTCCTGTTTATGTTCAATTTTAGATGAACCTTTTTTTTAGTAGGCATATATAAACATATTTTTCCGTTTTTTGATTTCAACCATAAACAAAAAACATTAATGCGAATTTCAAGTTTTATTAGGAGCGATATTAAATTTGCTTGAAGCCCAAGTACTTCAGCTTTTTTGGTTCAGGTATAGTCCCAACTGCCTTCCAGAGAACTTTAAACTATGAAATGTAATCGCTTCCTGAGCGACATTTCAAATAATTTCTTAAAATGCGTTTTTGAGGCAATGGTCAGTTATAAGTGCTAATAAGGGTTGAGTGACGTCGATCAAATTCTGTGAATAATCTTAACTAACAGACAAACTAGACTGGCATACTATGACTTTTTAAAGAAATGAACGAGCTCACCTTTCTAGCTCTATATTTTGACCTCCCAAGCTTCTGTCCTGTACAAATAATTACACTACAGCTTAGTCAAAGAAGAAGGCATATGCTGGTAAATTAGATTCCAGTTTACTATTATCGGACACGAAGTATATACTTCGTGTGATAAATATTGTTAATAAAATAAGATACTTCTCGTTAGTTTTCAGTTGTTTCTAAAATCATAAATTATTCCAGTTTAAACTGAGCGCCGTTGAATATTATAAACCATGAATTACAGCGAAACTGTATATGACTTGTTCGTCAAATGTTTTCGTGTCAACATCTTCACAAAAAAAAGCAACAAAAAACAAACATTTTTTAGTGATTGAAGAGAAAAAGTGCATACGTCACGCATACAGAATACAGTGCAAGCATTTGTTTCAAGAAATAACAAGCAGAAAACAAGTTCATGAAGCTGATAATGGATGATAAGGCGC
>JAZHYW010038561.1:0-36809 GCA_037355805.1 Ixodes ricinus | reverse complement strand
TCAGGTGCTTCCTTCTTTCACTTACTGAAGGTCGTTCTTTATTGAGAGACTTGCAAAAAATGAAGCCTAGTAAGAAGAAAGAACTTCGTTATGTTGTTTGTCAGTTCTTCCTGGTGAACCTGACACCCAACGCGGGAAGTACATTCCGCATGATGTGAAGAAGTTCTATCATACTGTCTCGTCAGTTGAAGCTTGTTCCTACTGAACCACATCGTGAACACATCTTCCAAAGCTTCCACAAATGCGAAGAGCTCGACTGAAGGGATACAGAAGAAGCCTCCTTTGATCACAAAAGGCTGTAAAGGAAGAGAGACCTTCATCTGCGTCTTCAGCTGATGTTGCCCACTGGGTGAAACACTCCTGACACTGAGTAACCATCACCTTCTTTCGAGCCACATATCCAGCCAGGTAATATGTCAACCTAGCATCGCTGGTCTTCTGTGTGGGTAGACGTGGTCACTCAAGTTCAGGACTGGTCGAGGACACTTGAAGCTCTCATCCAGTTTTCCATTGTCACTGATTAAAACGTCTTTACCTGATTGGCAGCCTCATTCACTCCGGACTAAGGAAGCGAGAGCCCCCTCCCCACACAGTTCCCTGTGTCTAGTGCTTTAACTAGATTGCGAAAGCTTTCAAGCAAGTCAACAGCCGTTTAGGAACTGTGACGAGGTGGGGTGGTCATTACAACCGGAAAACTGCCGTATTATCCCAAACAACTCTTCTCAATCCGGGTCTTGACTGAGACGCGAGGTTAGTAAATACTTGTATCCCACAGATTCGAGTCAAGTATTCAAAAAGCTGCAGAGTGCTCCTTGAGAGGTGACTCTAAGTCCTTTCGGCTGTGCTTTTGACAAAAGCCTGCCTTTTTGGGCCCTGTGGTGGCTTCCTCACCTATCGAGGTATTCGGAGAGCATTTCGCAGCACTTTTTCTTCTCCTTCAGAGTTCTTTCTCAGTGCTGCTGCAGGAACTCTCGAGGTCATGACAGAAATGAGTTTTTGCATAAAGCGCAACGAACCGTTCTGTCGGCTCTCTGTATGCACAGGCTCTTTGCAATTTCCTTTTGTACAAAAAAAGCCCGTGCAGCACTTCGAACCAAAGAGATGAAAAGCATAATTAACCTTCATCTTTTTCACAGTTGTGTCGGGTTTAAGTGTGCATCGGTGATCTTAGGCATCGCTTTTAAGCGTTGTTGCACACTTATCCAATTGATGTGCAATTTTGACCGGCTCTCGTGTCAACGTGACCATCTGGGGTTTTGTACCCCTGACTTGATGAATCCATTTTTCACGCACTTAACTAAATGCGGGAAATCTTGACAGAAAGAAAAGGCGTCTGCCTAAGCATTCAGTAGGGTGCTGTACTGATGGCGTGACAGCCGCAGCTGTACCATGCACACCAAATCCGATGCCACATGGGACGGGTTCCAGGACGCCCCGTCGCGACGTGACATAATCAACCTTCAGTCCTGCTCTTTCTGCCAAAACAACAGCTTCCAAAACGATCTTGGAAAGCAAATGAGCCTTCACGTTTCCTTTAGATGCAAAAACACCCAGAACTGGGTGCCGGTGACCCAGACAAGGGCTGAAACATCACAACCATGCCGTGGTCGCAAGGTACGGTCTTGTCGTGGTCAGGAGTGAACGCACCGAGGTCCACGAAGCCATCAATTTTCCCAGTACCCTGGGCCACTCCAAAGCTTTCGGAAAGTCGCATTTCAGTTCAGTATCAGACCCTCCATGACACTGGAACTCGTCCATCTTTTTGGTTTTTTTTGCAACTCCTGAGAGAACAGTGGCAGTATAAAACCAAAGCGCCCCCATATCTCTTCATGAAATTTCTGAGGCAGTGCGTGCTGGGAGCACGAGAATTCTTTTCTGCGTACATGTTCATACAGTCTTGGGCCTCTCATACGCAGGACGACGCGTTCCGGTGTCCACCAGAGCTGTAGCGCATCCCCTTAGGTGATTTCCGGTTCGCAGCTTCAGAAACACTGAAGGATGGCGTAGCTTGCTTCAGGAGGAAGCGTTGTCGGATCTTTCTCAGGAGTGCCGCTTCCTCGATCTTCTCGTTTTTCCCGCTTTCTGGTTGAGCTAAACCTCTCGTCTAACGACTCTCACTTTCGCCTTCAGGCGACGTACAGCTTCTAGCCTTTGATTTGACCTTTCTGGGCAAGGTGTGCTTTTGACTTTGTCTTCTTTCTTCGGCATCTTTGGTACGGATAAGGATCTTTCCGACGATACTTGCAGCCACAGGCACCGCCACAACTTGAGGCTCCCGTGCACCTCTTGCAGTAAAGGCCCCATTCCACACGGTAAAGATTAGAGTGGGGAACGCGCGAACGGGAACTCTTCCGGGAAATCCTGCGCCTGAACACACATGCATACTATCCACGGCCTGGAGACATGTGGAAGACGGGTCGCCAGGCTCGGTCTCAGCACAACCTCTCGCACCCCCGACAAACACTTCATGCGTCACCGTGTCGTCTGCTCACCGTAAACAAACATCGAGCTTTGCGGCGCACAGAAGACTTCGGTATCAGGTCCGGGTAGGCACACACTGTACGCAACCTTCAGCGGTACACCACTGAACACGGTGCTCTCCCACCCGTCTGACACGGGAAGGCAGCATCCGTGCGTGGGTTGAAGGCAACGTCGAGGCCTCGGCAGTGGTCGTAGGGCCTCATCCGCCTCACCTGGCGGTGGCTGCAGTACCTCAGTCCAACCTGCCGTCGCCTATCATGAAGCGCAGGGCAGGGGCAACAAACCCCTCTCCGTGGGATTTCCTTTTTCCTGGGCAACCGGCTTTGAACAGGCAGGAAGGCACATCTCGGAAAGACGGCTCGGAACGGCACCAGGCAAGAGAAACGTCCTGCCCTGCTCTCAATGGGGCATGCCACGCTTTTGCCCGTCAACAACATGCCTCGAAGTGGCGCGACACAAACCGCTTGTCGAAGTGGAGCTCGCAGACGGCTGCGTTGCGCCGAAGTGGCATGTCAGCTCTTGAGCTGATTCCGCCGCCACTGCTGAAATACCGCCTCTTCTTTCGGCACGCCAAACAACGAAAACTTCTCTTGCAGATGATTTGTACCCGCTCTTGCAAGCCGGCACAAAACAACGACTCTGCTTCGCCGGCTCATCTTGGATGTTCAAGGCAGCATTTTCACAAAAACAACTCGGGAAACGTCCGCACCACGCACGCAGCCTGGCTGGTATCAGCAGTACCGCTGCGGCGGCTTTGACGTGGTAAACGGGAGTTCGCGCAGCACGGCGGCAAACATCGCCAGCGTGGCGCCAGCGCGGCCGCATCATGAGCCGCTTCGCGGTAATCGCGCGATCCCTTCTATTCCAGCCACTGTAGTCGCGCGAACGGCGGCGCGCGAACCTACCGCAGCCGCCGGGGCCAGACTGGACGCCAGTGATCGGCTTTCCGAGCGCAGCAGGGGTGTCGTTCGTGCATCTGTTGGCTTCTGAGCTTCCCAAACGCCACCATTGAAGTGCCACATTTAATTAGTGCGCTTGACGAGTATCCATTCATGCTTCCTTAGGTTTTAAAGTACAATGACGGGAATCGTTTCTCGTGAATATTTTTTATCTCTGAGTGTACTGGGCAACGTTTCTACACGAAATGTGTTGCAGCTTTGTCTGGCATTTTTAACGGCCGCCATTCCGTCATTTCCATAGGCTGCTCGAGTCTCACACTTCATTTAGCAATAGTAGCATTCGCCCCAAGCTTCTGAGTTTCGCATTTCGACGATAGGTTCGCGGCATCAGGATGATTTTGCGTCGGGAGTCAACTGGCGGCAGCGCGCGGCTCAGCGCAGTGGTCACCCTGGAAGATCGGCAAGCCTTCGACGATAGCGCTGTGGCCAAGACAAAGTTACCGACCGTAACTTCATGGCCGTCTGTCAGCGTTTATTCTGATTCTCAAGAAAGACCTGCGCGGAACTACTGGCAGCTCAACGCCGATTCGCGCTTTTCCCAGGCCCGCTAGTGAACGTCCCGACAGATTATAGCGGACAAAGCTACGCAGTATGAATATGTCACAGCCACGGGCGCATGCGAGGGCCGATGTACTAACTCCCAGACCTTCTGCGGATGTATCGGAGTCATCAGGTATGCATTCAAGAGCAACTGAAGGCGGGGACTATCAAGAGCGCGTATACCTTTCCCGCAGTCTGCAAGAAAGAATGCCAACGCTGATGGATCCCCACATAGCATCAAAAGGAAACAATCCGCATGCGAGCCAATATTTCCGAACACTTACCACAGGGAGCCGCCAAACCTACGCGTGGGCAGGTGCCCAAAAACGCTTCAGAATATCGTTAACCAATCAACGATCCTGCCCTCGGGTATACGACCTCAAATTCCACGTCCACCGGCAGAAGAAAGCATGTCAGTAAATTATCATAGGCACGTAACATGCAGTACTGCGTTATCGCTATTACAAACAACGGTGATATTTACAAGAGTTCTTGAAAACGGCACGCGCGAGCAGAGAGCGCAAACGAGGGGGTACGTCGTGCTATCGCCGTCTGCTTCCTGGCCGTCTGCTTCGGCAACGGACGCCGAACTGACCTCGACGCCGGTGCAAGATTTTGAGGAACCGGGTCTGAAACCCGTTCAGTAAACCGGGATAAATCGAACGGCGTGTGCCAGTGGCAGCGGCCGTGCAACTTCCGGCTGAATCTAATGAGTAACTGTCTTGCACCAGCGGTTAACCAGTTCCCGTTGTAGCCTGGCGAATCGAACAGACCCATTAATGGAGTTATCGGGTTCTCAACGCGGTTTGAAGACAATTTTTCGGGAGAGATGCATGTACAATCTCCCAGCCTCTTCTCCTGTTATACGTTCCATGATAACCTTTGTTTGCTTGATTGAAATCTACATCAACTTATGTGCAAAGAAAGAAGAAGAAAACAGGGTGTTCGACAATCTTACCGGCTGATTTTTTTATTTGTGAGGGACATGCAATTGCTTAATTAATCATTGGATATTTGTTTTAAGTTTTTAATTCTTGCTTAAAAATTATTTGCATTTTTTTTTCTTGTCAGAAATTTTGGTCGTGCAGCGCGGCCAGTAAAGCGGTTGTTTTGCGATTTTCAAGATCCCGCACAGCTCATAATACACCAGTGACGTAGGGAGGGGATGCATGTGGTTCTCGGCCTCCTGCCCTCCTCCGCCTCGTCCCTCCTCCTCCTCCCTCCTCCCTCCCGCCGGCGCATTATGTGGAGTGACGTCCGACCATCCAACGCGCGTACCTCGCGGTGCATTATGGCACCTTCATTCGCGATGCGCCGTGCGGGCTACGCCGATAGCTGACGCGTCACGATGACGCGCGCCATGCGCGCTACGGTCGCCGTCGCCGTAACCGTAACAGCACAAGCGTAATCGATGCTTCGTGACGCGTCGACGCAACGCTTTTCGGGACGCGCATCGGCGTCGCCATCGGCGTAACCATAACGGTCAACATAACGTATTTTTTGTGACATCGCTCGGTCGTCGTAACGCTTTTTCATGACGCAGGCGGCGCACGCTTTTCGCGACGCAGTCCGTGTCACGTAACGCGTCGGCGTAACAGCTTTCTCATACGGCGTAACGCTTCATCGACAGACGCCTCGGCGTCGTGTAATCGCGTCAGCGTAACGCTTTTTCGTGACGCGTCGGCGTCACGTAATCGATCAACGTAACGCTTTTTCATGGCGCGTCACGAAAAAAGCGTTACGCCGACGCTTTACTATTACGCCGACGGCGATCGCCGCCTCAACCCAGAAACGGGCGCCTAAGAGCTGCGCCTTCCAGAGGTGACAGCAACACCAACCAATTCATAGGGCCGGAAGTGTGATGGTATATAGGTTTTATAGGCAAAAAGCTTCTGTGTCTAAATATTGCCAGAACATGGAAGCATCCCGGCGATGTTGCCGCGATTTGGCTGGTGCAGTGCCGTCATCCGGAGAGCTGCAAAAACAGAGCCCGATATACCCTTTAACAGCGGCGTACCTGGGGTTGTTTTTGAGTGGGGGGCGGTGCCCTTGGTATGCCTTAGGCGCCGCCGGTTAGTGTTGCCCTGCCCAGTGGCGGCTGTTTCGGGGGGGGGGCAGGCTGCCCTTACCCGCCCCCCCCTCTGAGAACCGGGGGGTGCAGCGCCCCCTTGCCCCGGTTGGGTACGCCCATGCCCTTTGATCTATACCGAGGATAGAACTTCATATATTTTCGCAATATCGTTTGGAAGGTGGCTGCAGACGGAAAATGTTGCAGCATGTAGCCGGGATGCAGCAATATCGTTTGGAAGCTGGCAGAAACGGCAAATGTTGCCGTGATGTAGCCATCGCGTAGCCGGGATGCAGCAATATCTTTTAAAGCCAGCAGAAAAGGCAAATGTTGCCGTGATGTAGCCGTCATGTAGCCGGGATGCAGCAATATCTTTTGAAGCTGGCAGAATGGCCAATGTTGCCGACATGTAGCCGTCATGTAGCCGGGATGCAGCGAATATCTTTTGGAAGCTGGCAGAAACGGCCAATGTTTGCCGTCATGTAGCCGGGATGCAGCAGTATCTTTGGAAGCTGGCAAGAAACAGCCAATGTTGCCGTCATGTAGCCGTCATGTAGCCGGGATGCAGCAATATCTTTGAAGTGTGCAGAAACGGCCAATGTTGCCGTCATGTAGCCGGGATGCCGCGATATTGGTTGAAGCTGGCAGAAACGGCCAATGTTGCCGTGATGTAGCCAGTTCACGTGCCAGCATCACGAATGCTGGCTCTGAGACTGGTCAAGCTGGGCCCATATAGGGCCACCTTAACCATGCTGAGACCAATCTTGGCACAATATCTTGTGCTGCCTGGGCACTAGCTGCCTGGAGAACACATACAAGAGACTGATTAACAGACAGTTGAAGTACCTTTTAGGAAAAGAAAATCTCTTTGTGAATAAACAGTGTGGCTTTTGTCGTGGACGATCTGCAGTGGATCACTTGATCCGCATGAAAAAAAATCCTTGAAACATTCGTGCAGGAACAACACTGCGTCTCTGTTTTATTAGACTTGAAAAAGAATACGATACCAAGTGGAGGTTTGGAATACCTAAAGACCTTTACGTCTATGGTATTCGGGGCCGAATGCTAAAATGTATTGGATATACTTTTTGACGGACAGGACATTCCAGGTTTGAATGCCCTACCGAAAAACCCAGCATAACTTTTCGTGATCCGGATTATGGAACTTGAAATCTATCTGGATTTTACCCGGACTCCATATAGATTTTAGGTTTTTAAAAATTATTGCTTTATATACAATTTGGATTTCGGGTTTCCAGAAAAAAATTTCTAGTTCCGTAATCTAGATAGTGAAAAGTTATCCGGGGTTTTTCGGTAGGAGGGGCACTACTTAGTAGATCGATTTGTTCAAGAAAACCCAGTTCCTCGGGTGGCTTTTTAACGTCCCCTTGTTTGCGGTCACGCTAAATTGCGTTGCCAGAATTCTCCCGTCTTGCATGCTTTGCCTAGACGATCTTCACATCTCGTTTTCCACTTGTAACAATTTCACCTGAGATTGCCAGCTTCTGTAAGCTTTGAATAAACTTTGTAGTTGGGCAGACAAAAATTTTTTTAGGTTTTCAATAAAAACGTTTTTGTGCCGTTTTGCTTGCGCCGTGGGCTACCTTTGAATTCAGACATCGAACTGAAAGCTCATGCGGTTGCCTGTTAAAAATGACCACAGATTTCTGGGTGTGATCTTTGACAGGAAGCTTACTTTTATTTCCAACTTGAAGTGTGTTAAGGAAAGAATGTCTTAAAAGCATGCACCTTTTAAAACTTAAAAGTCTATTCACACAAGGCATGGGGATGGAGAGAAGATGTGTACTGCGTCTATACAATTCCCTTGTGCGATCACGTCTTGACTATGGTGCTATGGTGAAGGGATAAGCACGGCAATCGGCTCCGACATTGTTAGATCCAGTGCACCACCTTGGTTTATGACTCGCCAGGGATGCTTTCCGTGTATCCCCCATTTTGAGTTTATACACTGAGTTCAACAAGTTGTTGCTGGATGAAACATGGCAATATCTAAGTATGACAAATGTGTTCACAATCTTAGCTAACCCTCGCCCTCCAACATTTGATTCCATAAAACGTTCAAGGCTCTCTCACCTTTTCTAAAACAAGCCCAGCATTGTGCGGCTGTTAAGCCTCCACCAAAGAGACTATCAAACATCCCTTCAGAGTTCTCCTGAAGGAATGTCCCTACTTTCACCAGTTCACTGTATTGCTACCTCGGAGAGACGGCCGGTTTGTTCCGATTGGTCGCTTACAAAATATAATAGGCAGTGTGTTACTTCGGTGGTTATCCGGCAAGGCTTTTAAGAGTTGCAGAAAGAATGTTGATTATTGTCAGTTTTATACCGATGGTGCTAAGGCTCAATCCTACACTGGAAGTTCCATGCATTCTGAAAACTTTTCTAGAACTAAGCGCCTTAATTCGATAGCCAGTATCTTAACAGGTGAACCGAATGCAGTGTTTAAAGCAGGTGACCATATTACACTGACGAGAACAGTAAGGTCGATTATATATGTGCACTCGCAAAGTGTGATCACTGCGATTAGTTCCCTCAAAGACACCAAAGATATGCGTGTACAGCTTTTGCGTGCCAAGGTTAATCGTGCATTGCAGAACGAACATCATATTATACCTTGCTGGGTTCGAAGTAATGTAGGTATATTGGGTAATTAGAAATCAGATGAGCCCGCTTCTTCCTCCAGGAACCTTTGGCAATTAGCAGCCTCCTTACATTACGATCCTATCAAATCGGTCGGGGGGGGGGGGGGGCAACAATTTTACAGAGATGCCAAACTAAGGGGGACAAAGAATCTCGCAAAAAACTTCACTTCACCAAGCCCATTCTTGGACTGAGCGGGGAGTAAGTCTTTAAAGAACCAATTTTATGAGGTAATATGATCTCGCCTTCGCATAAGCCATTCCTAAATAACCCAGAAATATCTCCCTGTCCAGAAGGTTCATCACGATGTATACACTGCGGGGATGATCTTTCCTACCTACGCATTCTATGGATTTGTTCAGGTCTTGATGAAAAACGGTGGCCTCACTTTCCAGAATAGTTTAGATACCAAATAAATGTTTACCCACTTCTTTTACCAAAATATCACCCTCTTATTTAATTTGAACGTGTGCTCAGTTTTATTTCTAGTATTGGCTTTTTACACCAGATTTTATCCCAATAAAAATGACAAAGGACATTGCATTTTGACTATAATGTGAATGAACAACCCACTTTGGCGCACTTTAACCTAAGTAGCAATTTGCGTCATAAAGCCTTCAATCATTATCATAAACCAATTGATGTCCCTTATTCTTCTTTCGTGTGCCCTGCTTATGTCGTACAAAAGCTACTGCTGTGTTCTCTGGTGCGCCAAGAATAAGAAAACATATAAAAGCTATTTTAGTGAAAAATCCGAGACTGAGGTATTGGCAGACAACGAGCCAGGCGTTTATTTTTTTCGGATTCCTCGTGGGCCAAGGTATGTAACTCGAAGAAAACACTCAGTGAAGCTACAATAGAATATTTGTGGGGCCAATGTTTCCTCAAAATTAACTCGGTAGCTTCAAACATCCCTATAAATTATGTACTACCGGCCATTGTAAGAATCGCCGGTTGTTCCACACTTAAAAAGTGCGGCTTCAGCTAAACACGACGAAGATCAGTAAGTGTTAAAACATTGTTGAGTAAAAGTGAAAAGTTTTCCTCAATGACTCGCAAAGCAAACCTCATAAAATGTTGCCAAGAGATCCAATGCATATTTTCTCCCATGCAATTCAGCTTGTGTTGTCACATTCGAGCAAAGACGAAAATGCACAAATTTCTTTTGTGCTCCGATTAAACTTATCTTGTACGGTTCTCTCGTCAAGGGCTGAAATTTGGCTATGTTTTAGTGGACTCATAATAAATGAGCACTGGTTGTTTAGCCATGTTCCACCACTCAACAATAAGTTGAAAATTCATGTTAATGCAAAACACTTAACATTTCGCCTACCAATGCAAAGCCAAACGTTGTCAAAATCTGAGAGAATATTTCGTAATTTCATTTGCCCCTTAATCTTAAGTATGGACAATCTAGCTGACAAAAGGAATAAGGTTTGCAAGTCAAGGGTTTGGATACGCCATGCCTGGTTTTCGTGGACCGGTTGTTGTTTATGTTTTACAGTCTTGACCTTTATTTGTTATTATGGACGGCTCACATCACGGACGGTTTTTCTTTTGAATGCAGGTGTCTATATTATCTAGAAATGTCTGTATATGGCATCAGTGTATTGATAACACCAAGCCCTCTTGTGCATGTGTGGCATTTACGTTGAACCTTCATTTCATATTTAAGAAATTAAACCTTGAGACAAGGAAACAAAAAGGAGCATACGCACTACCGTCTTGAGACGGTGGTGTGCATGTCCCCTTTTTGTTTCCATGTCTCAAAGTTTTATTCCTTAGGTGTGATTGTTCAGCAGCTCGCCTGCGTTTTGACTCTTATTTGAGTACAACCTTCATTCATTTATTTACGTACTGCTCCATGCTGCTCCCTCCTGTTTAGAACACTGTGTACCTGTGTATAGCTCTTGTTCATCAAATTTAGTTGTGGTGAGTTATGTGCCATGAAATGAACAAGGCTTATGTACTGTTGCAGCGCCTGTGTTCTTTTTCTTTTTACATATGCCAAACATATTGTGTTTTGTTATCTTACCTTGGGCATCTGCTTCCGTTGCGTTGTCCATGGATGCTGCATTAGCCATACCTATTTTTTCTCATTGTTTGGTAGTGACTCACCCGCTGTCCGTTTCAGGCTATGCCACTTCGTTTATTTTATATTAGCCGGAAATTGATAAGTTGTTTGTATTATCCGGTGTGTGCTTCCCGCTCCTATTATTTTCTTATGACTGGTAATGAAAGCGATGTTCTGTTTATATCTGGATTCACTTTCCGTGCCCTAGTCCGCGTGAAAGCGAATGGATCTTTCAGCACGTTCGCCGCGGAAAGTTTTGTTAGCTTGGTTCCGCTAAAAATTCATTACGAATTGTACAATATGCGGAACTCCTTCATATTTCTTTATTTTTGTGAATATCTGTTTCTTACAAAATATACATAGCTTCTGAAGAAAATCATGTATATTATATATATGAATTTGATCCTATAAAACTGTTTTTGAACCATTGCTGTTGTTTACCTTTAAAATTCCACACCAGACAGGAGTCAATCTAGCGATTTTGTAACTTCAATGTTTTACAATAGAAAAACAATAACTTCACTTCTTCTGTTTCGTGAAGGAAATCAAAAATTTGTCCGGTATATTTTGCTTGGTTTCTATGAAAAAATAAAGATATAACTTCTTCCGCAAAAAAAAAAGACCCAACGGGAGCCGAGGAGTTTCCGAGACCCTACCGATGCGAGAAGGAAAGAGAGGGAAAATGGAGGAGAAGAGTACCGGAGCAGAAACGCCAGACCGAAACCGAAACTGCCTCGACCGTAACCGGAACCAAATTAAGTTTCATGCCGTCCGCCGGGAGCGCTAGCTGACACAGGTATATCTGGGCCGCTGTCCCCCCCCCCCCCCCCCTTAAGGCGCAGTTCTCTCTTTACCTTGTGTATATTACTCTATGGGCGAATGGCTTGGTCATGATGACGTCTGTTCCTTCTAAGTTGAGTTCCATGATTTTTCCAACTAGGGCCTATAAATATAAGAAGTTCTACTTCCCGTCTTGATAATGTTAGAGGTGCCGATGAGAGATGTCTTGTGTTCTCGATGAACAAAGCCTCGATGATTTCGCGTCCGTAGCTTTGACGATCCGCTCCTTTGATTTTCGTGCAGCCAAAATTGGGAGCGCATGCGAAACAATCTTTCTCGTGTGCTGCGATTAGATGCGTGGGGTACTCGGCTCTAGAAGTTGCCTTGATGTGAAGCTCGTGATGCCGATCAGTGACGCACCGGCCTGTTTGACCGATGTACTCGGCTCCGCATTTGAGGAGTTACCGAGTATACTTTTTCTACCCACACTCTCTATATTGGGTGGTGTGTTTCTTCTCGCGGCTTGGATTGCCTTTAGTGGATCATGTTACACAGGCTTGCCAGATTAACCTGCATGAGAAGACCACTTTGGTGTTGAAGCGTGAGGCGATAAATCGGATGCAGTGGAACGTGTTGTGAAAGTACGGAATGGTGGCGATCTTTTCTCGTGCGGAAGGTTTCTTTTTTTTTGCTAGGGGGGATGAAACAAGTCGCTCCACTGGACACCCAGATTTCAAATTTCGTTGCGTTTGGTTATTCATGCTCTCCCTTGGGGTATGCTGACATGATTTTGTTTTTTCCGAGATTAGCAACGTGTTGATCACTTCAGTTTTAACCGAGTTGGAGTGGGCACCCTCGTAAAAAGAACTGGTGTTTCCGGTTGTTGATTGAACGTCCAGCAAACACATGATTTGTTTTCGTCAGCCGTAGGTCCAGAAACTCCAGGCCTTTCGGGGACGGGTCTCCTCTCTTCAGTTTCAGTTTACCCCCAGCGGTAAGGATTGAAGGAAAATGAAAGCTGTAAAGTGAATTACCAAAGATTCACCCACGTAGTGGACCACTTTTATGCTCTGGTCTGTGTACTTCAGCTCCGTCTCAATGGCTCGGTCAACGAAGGATAGGTATTCATGTCTAGCACGGGTGCAACAGATGAACCTATGCACACTCGTGATTCTTGAAGCCAGATGTCCCCTGCATGTTCCATCATAGTGGATGTGAAGTAGGGTTGGAGAAGCTCAATGAACCCGGACAGCGGCACTAAGGACATACGACTGGCAAAAATAAATCACGGTGTATACTGGGACTTCAAGTAATGATCGGAAGAAACAGTTCTTCCTTTTTTCCCTTCATTCTTTCCTAATATCGGCCGACACAAATGGATGTTAGAATACCACAACGGAAAGCGTAATTAGCCGAACCCACCAACTTCTGAAATCAGCGTATCCAGTGGAGCGTCTTGTTCAATGTTTTCACCAAATCATCACCCCCAGCAAAATTTAAAAAATATCTCACAAAAAAAAATATTGCCACCATTTCGGATTTTTACAACGAATCCATCGAATCCGATTAATCTCCACGTGCTTCGACACCAAAATTGTCTTCTCATGAACGTTCATACTGGCAAGCCTGCGTAACATTATCCACCAAAGGGAATCCAAGTCGCCTTGCGAGACGAAACGCACTGCCCAATTAGAAAGTGTGGAGTAGAAAAAGTATACCCGGTAGCCCTCAATTACGCAGCCGAGTACATCGGTCAAACAGGCCGGTGCATCAATGATCTGCTTGGCAAGCATCACAACGAGACAACTTACAGAGTCGAGTACATGACACACCCTATCGCGGCACACGCAAAAGGTTGTTTCGGATGCGCTCCCAATTTCGGCTGCAAAAAATCAAAGGAGCGCACCGTCAACGCTATGGATACATCATAAAAGATTTCCTCATCGAGTACGCAAGAAACAGTCTCACTGGCTTCGCTAACATTATCTAGAAGGGAAATAGCCTTTTCCTAGGCCAGAGCTGCAAAAGTCATGGAACTGAACTTAGAAGGAACAGATATCACTGTGCCACAGCGCTTCGCTTTCCTCTCCCTTTTCTTGCCTTTGGCTTCCCATTCCCTCTTTGCTTTCCTGCTCCCTTACCTGCAAAACACTTCTAGTAGAGTGTGAATGTTTGTCGCCAGAAGTTAACATCGTCGCTATTTTGAAAGTGTGTGGTCGTCCATGCACGCTTTTAATGCTTTTATTCTTTAGCTTTCATGTATGTCATCTCGCGCAGCCACATTTTTTAAATGTTTATACGACGTGAAAGTTCGCATGCACTTGGCGCAGGTTGAGTGTTTGTTTACCCTCCATATGCGCCCCCTCCCTTTGCCCCCCCCCCCCCCATTTTACCAATGACTGCGCTGGCTTGATAGTCCCGTCATCGCGCATTGCCTGTGCGTTCTCTCTCTTGCCGTTCGATTGACTTGCCCCTCCTTGCTTCTTAGTGCTAATCAAAGGATTTTGGAACACTTTCTCGCCGAATAGGTTCCATATCACCGTGAGGGGAGCGAGGAACATAATACCGTATTATGCGAAATTTGTGATTTTGTCTAACGCGAACCACTTGAGAACGCCATTCAATATATTCTACGGCGAGGGAGTGGCCGATGAAGAAGCTTGAAATACGTTTAAACTTCAAAGATTTGTCTGCGTTGTGACCCTGACCATAAACATCCTTAGTGTCAAAGAGCAATCCATTTTTTTTTCAACGCAATAGCGTTAAGTAGCTCGTATCGCAGAAAAGCCGGCATCGGTAACGTGCGCTAAAATCCAGGGTTGATCAGAAGGGTCATGACGTCGCAGCCACATGACCCAGGGCGGAAACTTCAAACAATCCACAACGGTCACATGAAAGGTGACGCCACGCGTGAAATGAAAATGATTGAAAACATGGTATGAAATACGAATTAAATGTCACCGCGTGTCTTAAATGATTTCGCCTATACGAAGTAAGTAATTTGCCTTAAAGAATCGTTTGAAGACATTTAGGTGGGTTTCAAACCCACCATCCTTCGGCCGAGCCAGAGACGCTACCGACTTAACCACGCAAGGCACGCTTGCGCGGCTTTGGAACGAGTAAGGGGTTATATGTTTTCATGATTCCCCGTCGCGTTCCACTCTTAAAGGCGAACCTGAAAGGAGCGCTGACAGGTCAAAATCATGTGTTTTTTTTATTATCCGAAAAGATTAAAAACGATGCCTGGACCTTACCCTCGAAATTCGAAACTTTAAAATTCAATATTTGTGAAGTAAAAAAAAACAATTTCCCAATGCCAAATTTGAAGTTCCCTCGCAATCCGCGCCAGTGCAGTGACGTCAAATATTACGCCGTCCTGCGAGTGGAGTTTCTTCCACGCCTCCGCTCCGAACCGCCGTTGCCGCCGGCGTACCGGGAACAACCTGTTTCCTTAGTGGGAGCCGTGCCGCCTATCGCTGCGAGCAGAAAACGCTTGACTTTCAAGTTGGAAGTTCTTTAAGAGCCCTTTCAGCGATCCGATATCCTTTCAAACGGTCGGTGTGAGGTCAAAGAGAACGCGCAGTGGACTTTGTGAGCGACGCGAGGGGCCACGTCTCGGCCGTTCTGGGTGAAAGGCTGCCCCAGCGGAGGCACAACTGAAACTCCGATATACAGACACCAAACCACTTGTTCCGACCGTTTCACGATTTCCTTTTCGAAGTCTGAGAGGTCGTCGGGCACCTAAAAAAAGACCACTTCGTCCGGTTCCCTAACTCACTGATCATCCTCTGCTACATGCGTCGAGCGCCGCCATGTTTCCCGAGGGAGGATAAAAAGCCAGGAGGCGACATCACACCGGACTCCGATTTTCGGTATTTCAAAAAGAACGGCCGCAGTGTGTTCGTAATTGCGTTAAAATACGTGTTTTACGATAGCCATTACTAAATGTTATACAAATTTCCCCTTCAAAGCTTCTAAATTTTATGATATTTACCTCACATTTCCAAAAGACGCGAGGAGGTAAGGAGAGCGAAAGAGAAAAGCGCCAAAAATAAAAAGGCGCCCGCGCGCGTGGGAAATTGTTTTTCGCGTTGCGGTATATTTTTGCGATGTCTATGACTATCTGGTGTCATCCTGACCGTGCTATCACATTGCTGTGCCATCACTGATCTGTCATACCAACCGACCTGTGCCCATGCCCGCGTTCGCTCAGCCTCTTATCGGATGTACGGCGCGTGGCAATATATACGGCGCATGGAATAAACCAGGGCCAGTTATCCTCGAAGAGATGGTAAACCCATTTTGGTGAACCACGGTGCCTAGGAAGGGAAAAGTACCTAAATCCTGTAATAAACGGCTGGATATAGAACAACAATAATCATTTTGATTTGGTAGTAGGATGCGCCATCTATCGGTGAAACAAGCCAGTCATTTTGTTTCTCCTCTTTTTCCGCTGGTTGTTATCGATGTAGTGTTGTAGTGTGGTACTTTAAGTCAAAATATAGTAACGTTGTACTTTAACACCAATTTATTTGGTTCAGATGGTACGAAGAAATGTTAGCTACTATGCTAGAGTTTGTCGACGAATATTCGAAAATGTAAGAAACATTTCCTTCAATATGTCTCGCCATAAACAACGCATAACTTTCCCGTGTGCCTTCCAGTCTGGCAACGCCGGTGCTGTAGTCTCGTTTTTGTTCCTTGCGACGCACGTTTCTGCGATTCCTGCTGATCTCAACTGTTTGCCCTCTCTTCCGTTTGCCCAACCGATCACACCGATTAGCCCACCGACCGACTGCGGACTTACTAACAACTGATTTGCGGACCTATTTGTACTTTGATAACGGAAACGATGTCGAACGGGACGAGGCGTCGACGTCGACGAGACCGCGCGTACGCGCAGTACGCTGTCGTCATGCTGGGACGACAGCGTGTGTTCCGGGACCGCCTCGATCCGCTGGAAGAATTCGGACGAGGATGCGCTGCAGCAGCGATTCCGGTTTGGTCACGCGGGAATTATGTTTCTTGCGGAGACGCTGCGCCCGGACTTAAAGCGGTCGACGCGGTGCAGCTGCGCCCTGTCCGCAGAGCAGCGGGTGATCGTCGCTCTGCAATTCTACTCCACAGGCAACTTCCTCATCACTGCAGGCGACTACGTCCACCTGCAGGTCTCAAGTGCTTCACGGTCCGTGAGACAGGTCACCGTAGCTCTGGCACGTCGTGCAAGGGACTTCATACGGTAAGACTTCATACGGTAAAAAGTTTCTAAAAGTCTCTGAGCCAAAAACCCAGGTCCTCTTCGGGTTTTTTCCCATGTCCTCTGCGAAAAAGCCCACTGGAGTCGCTCATGGGCAAGAGACGCCTGAGCTCTTACGCCGCTAAGCTGCCGTAAAGGGTAACTGCAAAACAAAAAAGTTCTTTTTAAACAGCCTAATTGGGACAAGCACGCCAAAAAAAAACAATTTTCTCCGCCAGAAAAACATTTTTGGCAAAGCAATATTTATTGCGTGAGGCTGATTTAGTTTGCGGCTATTTCGCCTTAGCTTTAAATCGCGCGCCACGAAGGTGGGGCTTCCGTGACGTTTAGCCCCAATTGGCTGCTGCACTTCTGGCTATTGGCTATAGCGGCTTGACGTTAATGTTTGTATCTGGTTGCTGTTAAACGTTTGGCTATATAGTTCGACCTTCCTTCTGAGCGGCACAATACTGCCAGTCCAACGAACAACGCGTGCGACGATCACTACCATACTTCGGCAAACGTTGACAAGACGGGGCTCTTCCGTCTGGATTCATACCATAACAAACAAAAGCTTCGCCATTCTTTCGCGGTCAGCGAAGTCTCAAATGCTCCCGCCCGTCTTTCGCCGTACCTCGACTGAGTCGTCTCGGGCCGAGCGTGATCAGTGTTTCGCGCTGACCCACCTGCTTGAGCAGACTTCAAAGTGTGCGGCGAGAGATCGGCAGCTGACCCAGGTAAAGGGAGACAGGAGGCCAGACGCGGGTTTCGGCTTTCATGGCGACGAGTTCTTTTCGTCTTATTCTCTGCTTGCTTAGCGCGCTTTTTTTTGCGCTAGCTGCTTTCGTGCACGCCAGACTTTCGGACGATGTCAGATGAGTGGATCCTGACAGACGAGCCTTCCAGCAGCCTGTTGTCACCCTGAAAGGAACGCTCTTTGGCTCGAAGCAATCGGGCGCTCGCGGTTAGCGACAAACGTGTCCAGTTACGTTCTCGTCATATCGTTCAGGAGGCCGTCGAGATTCGCACCGGCTGCACTGAACGTCTGTGATCGATATGGCTGTTGACCAAAAACTCGGCACATCGAGGTTATCATAATAGCTGTCCGCAGAAGCCTTCGGATGTCCGAATTCTGCGTTAGCTGAAATATGTTTTTCCTCGGCTTCCGAATCTCTTACGATAAAGTTGTTTGAATGAATGTGTACTGTTATCGTAAATCTGGCGTAGATCGCGGCTTTGTAGATTATCTTATTCGTTTTGCTGGAGAGACGAAAACCACGGGCATAACAAAATCGGTTGCATATTCCGCCACCTTGTAAAAGCACTTCCCCAGTCACCTTGCGTGCGCGAAACACGAGTCCGGAACCGTCCCGACTTCCCCAGTATTTCACCTGCTTTAGACCAGTATTGTACCTGCTAGCAGGTATGTCTACTGAACTCGAAACTAGGGGCAGTGCCAGAGAGCAAAGTGACAAAGTTCGGAAAGCTTGCTCGCCCTCCCCAATTTCTGAACATTCAAATGATTATACCGTAATAAATGCACAACGCCCCTCAACAAAATAACAAAAAAAGCACCGATGTTCACAACGTAAAGAATGTCCCCAGTTCATGCATCTGTGAGCAGGTAGGAAATGCTTGCCCGAATTTATTACACAGCACGATGAGCGCAACACGTCGCTGTGCAAACACAGTACAACACGAAGCAAAAACGCAGACTTAGACGTCAACAATTCGGAGTTCATTGTTCGAACTAAACGACGTAATTTGTCGAAAACGCTCGCACATTTTTCTCACGGTATGCGTCGGAACCTTCCACCTTTGAAACGGAACGAAGGAAGATTTACTTTTAAAAACGCTCGCTGCGTCCTCCCGCGCCAGTTTGACTGCGATCAGCAGAAGACGACGACGGGACTGAACCCGTTGAACCTTATCCATAACAACTGACTGGTGCTTCGTGTTAGCGTGGGTGTCTACTTCCAAGCACCGCACCACACACACCACGAACGTTTAGTTCTTTGTCGCATCGTCGTGTTGCAGCAAACAGAACGAGATCGCTGAAGTCAACGCAGAGTTGTCGTGAACGTTGGCTTGTGTTTGCGCACTCGTGAACCTTGTGACTCCCTTTTGCTCTCAAAGCACACACCACGATTACGAATGATACTTTCCGTCTTCCGGGAACATCACAGGGGGACTTCTCCGGTCACGTCCTCGCTACGTGCTCGCAAACCGCGCAGCGTCTCGTTACAGCTGTATTCTCGTGTAGCGTCAAACCAAAACAATACCGGCGCCATGTTTAACGTGCGTTGTAGCCAGACCTTACCGGAAGTCGAGACGCTGCCGTCTGTTCAACTCAGCAGCCAAGTCAACCCAAAAGAGAAAATCCAAGAGTGAGGGGCGGGCGTAGTTCTCCTTCGCGGGGTCAGAGAAGAGCGGAAGCTTCAAATGTGGAGAGGTTTTGACTCCGACTAAATTACGCCCTGTAACGTAAATATTGCTAAAAAAAATATTTTTTTGCAGGAACATTTGTTTTGTGACATGCTTGTCTCAATTAGCCTGTTTTAAGAACACTTTTTTTTTTGGAGCCACCCTTTAAGAGTCTCAGGGGGAATAATGAAGCTTTCCGAGACAAACCAAGGCGTAACTATGACCGTCACCATGCGGCGAGCTCGCTTCCGCGGTTGCTATTTGGAGACCGGGTCTGGGTGAAGGACTGTTGAGTCCGGGCTTTAGTTCTGAGACCGGCCTCTCGTCCACGGTCTTATCTGGTGCCAAACAGAAACAGGAGCGGAACTGCAGAGGAACCACCGAGCCCTGGACACTGTATAAAGAACAGGCACAAGAGAGAAGCTATTCCTCTATATGAATTTGCGGAGGGTCTTGGGGAGAGGGAAGACGAAGAGCCAGGAAACCAGGGGATCTTGGCAGAGCCTTCCGCGCTCAATTCTGATGCAGCAGCTCCAGAGGAGAGTGGTACAAAAGGCTACGTACGTCAAGCGTTATGGATGACTCCTAAAAAGGCCTCAATTTTATGGTTGTATCTAGACTTGCAGAAGTTTGTTTTGCTTTTTGTTGCACGGTTCTGGCTTTTACTCGTGGATGCTTTATAATTAAGAAGTTGCATTAATGAAAAGGAAAAACGGGGAGAAGTGGTGTCATCCTGACCGTGCTATCACACTGCTGTCGTCACTGATCTGTCATACTAACCGACCTGTGCGCATGCCCGCGTTCGCTCGCCTCTTATCGGATGTACGACGCGTGGCAATATATACCATGCATGGAATAAACCAAGGGTTCGTTCTGCTGGAAACTACGCCGTAGTCTGTTCCTTCATCGCTCCGCAAGGCACGCGACAGACTACAACTAGCATCGTTTTAGACAATAAAAAATACAATATTTGGGGTGTCAGTGCCCCTTTAATCGTCCCTCCAAGGTTTTAGGTCTAGACAACGTTTCAGCCCGTCATTCACCGAGCTCTCTCTCTCTCTAGACTGCAGTAATTGGCTCTCCCATGCGAGATATGTTGTTTGCACTATACTTCGTTTTAGCGTAAGTTCAGACGCAAACCGATGTTTTGCAGATAATGTACCAATCAAGCTGCGACAAAACGGCGTGGTTAGGATTTCTCCATCGATGATAGGACACGTCCAGAAACAATTATTGCCATGATTTCGAGCTGTAGATGCTGTCTGATATGTCCCATCAGCTTCCAGCGCCCGCAGCTCTGACCTAATTTGAAACGAAGTATAAAATATAAACAGCAAAAGAAGACGCTTAGGTATTCACTTAGCACAAATCGTGTTACTCTAGCAAAACGAAACAACGTTTTTTGTCGACTTGTCTCTCCCTGAAGTATTTACTGTGGTCACTGTGATGAAGCAGCATCTTACTTTGTACAGAAATCGAATGCGGTGGCGTTAGGCAATAGAAATTTACCATATTGAGGTAATAGATGCTGTCAATATAAATTTAACAAAATACGGCGTTGTCTGCAAATATATTTGATTTTGTTGTAGACTGAAAGTCATGAGAAGTCTGTTAGTAGTATGGCTCACATATTGAGGAATGTAACAAGAAAGACCTATACAGACGCAGTTGCCATTTGTTACTCTTTTATTCCAAACCTAAACGTGTATTAGAATGACATTTCACAGCGAATATAGCGGATACACTTTTGGCGGTAGTCCACACCAGACTTGTGCGTATCTCAAATACTACACTCAAGATACTGTATCTTAAATACTTTTTGGAGTATCTTGGTATCTTTGCAAATACCTTTGATGGAGACTACTTAATACTCTATTTTAATTACAATCTGAGTATCTTGTACTCATTATCTGTAAATACATTTTTGACATTTCGCCATTTTCTGAGTTTTTCGGTTTCGAGCGCGTGGCCGAATGGTTACCGTGCTTGGCTCTCGACGGAGGCTTCGCGCGGGGGCTCCGGGTTCGATACCAGAAAGCGGAATTCTCTTTATTTATTCGTTCAACTTGACATTCTGGTAAGTTCGATGAATCCTGTCGTCTAACCGAGTTACGAATGTTCTATGCGCCGAACTTTCTACGCCGAATGGTCCGGAAACCCACGCGGGTACAAAAGGTGCTCCGAGTGGCGGTCCGGAGTCAGTCTCGCCCCAGCGGTCGATCCTGCTGTTTCGCCGACATTGACGCCTACGACGCTAGCCTTTTTCTATTTTGTTTTGGGAACAAGTTTGTCCCATTAAACGTTTAGTTTCTTCAGTTATTCGCCGCCTCATCATTTATCATTCGTGACAATATTTTGCTCTTTATAGTCGGACTGCATAAAATAGCCCTACGATACTTTTTTTTCCGTTTTGTGTTGTTGCGTGCTAATAAACCATTCTGGTAACCCAGATCTGCGTAGCTACATAATTGTCGTTGTCAATGACGTCGATACAAATTAAGCAATGTGGAAGTATCTTCAAAAGTAAACTCAAATACATTTCTAAGTATTTGTAATCTACTCAAGATACTTTACAGTGAAAGTAACTTGAGTAGTATTTTAAATACTTTATGAAGCAGGTATTTTGTAACTTAACTTAAATACTTTTATCGAGTATTTTGTCCAACACTGGTCCACACGAACCCCAAAGTGGTGTGCGCACGCCCACTCGCCAACCTGCCATGAAGGCGGCATGATTTTTTATCTTTTTGCTCAATATTAGAGCAATAAAAGTCTTTAGATCATAACATATAGGATTTCTAGAGACAAAGCCATTCTAACCTGGGTATTCCCAATAATATTTATCTTCTCAACGTAATATTTACAATTCGAGTTGAAATTGAAAATAGATAAATATCCTGGCTAAATCAAGCTAAATCTCCAAACGAGCGCGATAGCGGTCACTTGAAATAGTCCCTATCAATGTTTAAACAAGTTTATTATTCAAGCTTTGTGCGGTTCAGAATACGTTCATTCTAATAGAAACTCGCCCTCCCGAAAGCCTTAATCGCTTTTTCCGCAGTATTGTACACATTTTCACAGCAGATTCTTTATTTTGAAATGTATGTTTCTGTGCCCAAAGACCTTGCTGAGTCAAAAGCTGGTGTACGTTGTCTTCTATACTCGTATCAAATAGCATACGTTGTTTTCAGAGAACCTTTATTTGATCAATCAGTAAGTTCCACTCTGCGCATTCCTATTACATACAAGATTGCACTAACATATGATTATCCAGGAGGCTGATGTGTGTATCTCTTCCGTTCTTGCCACGTTATCGTCCATAGCCGCCTTTGAAAACCTGGCTTGCCTCCGCCGTAGCCTCCGCCGATTCCTGGCTTGCCGCCACCAATGCCACCTCCTCCGTATCCTGGTCCGCCACCAATGCCACCTCCCCCGTATCCTGGTCCACCACCAATACCACCTCCTCCGTATCCTGGCCCCCCACCAAGACCACCTCCTCCTATTCCTTTTCCACCGCCGTAGCCTCCGCCACCGTATCCTGGTCTGCCGCCAAGACCACCTCCTCCTATTCCTTTTCCACCGCCGTAGCCTCCGCCACCGTATCTGGTCTGCCGCCAAGACCACCTCCTCCTATTCCTTTTCCACCGCCAGCAGCCCTCCACCACCGTATTGGGCAGCCACCAAACTGCACAGGGCTGCCAGAACAACCACAGCGAATAGGATGACTTTGCTTGGCACCATGTTGGCTGTTTCTGTAAAACAAAAAAAAAAACAGGCTTTTTACTCTGAGGGCAGCAAAAAACGAAGTAAGACACAATCTCGTACCTCAATCACCACACTTACGTAGCCAGTCACCCAAATCCTTTACAGGCTGGAACTGGGTCTCAAGAAATACACTTCCCACACTTGCTCCTGACGTGCCCTCTTTAGTCAAACCGCGGGAACCTTAAGCAAACAGACCACCCGCCAAGTCCTGTTATATCTGATGTCGTCTAAGCAAACACTGCCTAAAGTAATCAAAACCTGGGCGAAGCCTCGTCTAACTGCATGTAATGATATCAGACTTTGGAGCCACCCCATTTGGAAATGGGGACGATCCCGGCTCTACAGTGAAAACGAGGCTCAGCCAATGCTGACGCGGCAGTTGTGCCCGATATGTTTCTGCCCTTGAACTCACATTGTCCTGACGTGAAAATACTAGTGCGCACAGGCGTTAGATTCTCTGATGGTGTTTGCTAAGCCAACGTCATCAGTGTTGGCTAGGCCTGGGAAAACCTACACAAATTTACCCACGAGATTATCTCGGTTGTGTCAGAAACCGTCGAACATTTCCATGACAAAGCCTTGCCACAAGTGTATTATACATGGCGCTAGTACTGCAAAAGCAGTCAAATATGGCCCATATTTCTAGTGCCTACATGAATTAAGAATGTTCGCACATATTAAATCCCGTTTACTGGAAGCGCCAGTGAATTTAATCTAAACTATCAGAAATTTAATCTCAATGCCACGGCTATCTCTCAATTCAAAAATCACTAAATTGAGTTCACTTTTTGAATTAGCAACGTTGGAACTATTCAGAGCGCGCGAGGACACCGGAAAAAGAGAGCAAGCACGCGACCAAAGCATTGGAGCTGCCACGACCTCGGCCGCTTGATCACGAGCTGTGCACTACGACGAGAAGAAGAAGAAGATGCGATGGCTCCCGAACGACGTTGACAATTCTGTACCCGATGTCGGACAATTAAATTAGTTTGTTTTTATTAGATCGAAGCATCGACCTCAGACCAAAAAAGATCCGTCATCCTTTGGTGCCGAAACCCGGGAACTTCCTTTACCGGGCTGGACGGTGAGTCTGAGGGTTGATTTAACAGAGCTTCAAGTCTCGACATCGGGGAAGCAAGACAGCGAGGCCTAACGACGCGGCGATGGAGAGACTCAAACAGAAGCGGAAGATCCAACGCTCGCAAGTCACCAAAGTACTTTCGGAGATCGACGCGGCTGTGGAACGCGAAGTACTTGCTGAAGAGGAGCTCCGGATTCTTCTCGCTCGTCTCAATACCATACATGGCCAACTGAACGAAACGGACGCTGCCATCGAGCCATTGCTGACAGATGGGGAAGCGGAACAGGAGTACGCGCGGACTATTGAGTACAACGACCGTGTCGTCGCTTATTCCGCTCGCCTGAGCTTCAAGATTACCATCGCAAGTGCAGACGGTGCCAGGACCTCCGATCGAACAAGACGGAGCGGTAACGAGTCCTCTGGGTCATCTGCGAAAGTGAAGCTCCCCAAGCTGGAGCTTTTGAGGTTCAACGGAGATAGCCTACAGTGGCAGCCCTTCTGGGAGCAGTT
Organism: Ixodes ricinus; assembly: GCA_037355805.1. Lineage (NCBI taxonomy): Eukaryota > Metazoa > Arthropoda > Arachnida > Ixodida > Ixodidae > Ixodes > Ixodes ricinus. Next base: position 12,231 of record JAZHYW010038561.1, on the reverse strand, counting down.
TGAACAGGTGGTCCACAATAACCGAGAGTTATCGCCGACCGACAAGTTCAACTACTTGAGAGCTGCTCTCTCTGAAGAAGCCGCTGAGGCGATTGCCGGACTACCAGCGACAGCAAGCTGCTACGAGGACGCTCGGGACATCCTCAAAACCCGGTTCGGCAACGAAAAACGGTTGATCGACGATCACATGATCAGGCTATTGGAGAGACAGCGGATCCGATCATCGCTCGATGTCCGAGGGCTCAGGCGACTACACGACGACCTACAAGGAAACATCCGTGGGCTCAGGTCTCTTGGGGTGAGCGAAGAAACCTTCTCTACACTTCTGCACCCATTAATACTTCGGCTGCTTCCGGAAGACCTTGTTCTTGCCTACCATAGAACTGCTTTACGCGACGAGGAGCACCGACGACTGAGCACCCAATCTGATGCCCTGTCGAGTAGTAACAGTGACCAAGACCGAGGTCAACGGAGTCAACTGCCAATTCTCCTGAGGTTTCTGCGTGTAGAAGTAGAAAGCAGAGAGAGGACTTCCTGCACAAAGAAAACGAATCATCGCCTGAAAGACAGTTCCGGCGAGAAACAGTTTACGTCTGCTACATCAAAAGAACCTGCGAGGTCGTGGACAAACAGAGGGACGGCAGCAGCACTCCTACAACGAACAGACAACCAGGAGTGTGCGTTCTGCAAGTCGCCAAACCATGACACCGAGGTGTGCAGCGAAACCATGTCTCTCACTGAAAAACGACAGATCCTTCAGAAGGCTGGACGATGCTTTAAATGTACAAAACGAAACCATCTCGCCAAGAAGTGCAGAAGCAAGATCACATGTTCTGAGTGCCAAGGTCGACACGCTACCGTTATGTGCGACCCCGAATTCCTCTTGAGATTAAGTCAGAACCCGGAGACACCACGGAAGAGTAACGTCTCCACCAGTCCCGTGACACTTCAAGCCGCTGTCACTGATGAAGCAAAAGCGACGGTACTGCTGCAAACAGCTACAGTTTGTAGCTCAGAAGCCAAGTCAGCAACGGCACAAGAAAAGGCGGCACTCACAGAAGCTCACGACGACGTGGGTCGGCTCAATAAACCTCTGTCGACTTCCAAGAAGAAGACGAAAGTGAAGTTCAAGATGTTGCTCGAGCAAAACAGTGATCTCGAAAAAGAGGTGTCTGTTTTGCAGTCGCAGCTGGAAGAGAAGTGTCAGCTGCTGGAGAGCGTTCAACATGCTTTCGATTCAAAGTGCACTCAAATGAAAGAAACCACGCGAGAACTTGCAGCAAGGACAGCAGCCGCTGAGGCTCAGATTGCTGGGCTGATACAGCAGCTACAGGACAAAGAACAGGATCTCTCGAAATTGCGGGAGCAGTTGAGCACGGCTGTTCAGAAAGCGGATTCAGAAATTACTTCTCTTCAACAGAGCTTGGGGGCACGAGCGCAGACATCTTTGAGGTTGCAGACAGAGTTGATGGACCTTAGAAGCAGCTTAGAAACAATGAAGGCCGAGAAAGGCTCTGTCGACAAGACACTCAAGGAAGTCGAGGATGGACTGCGAAAGGCTCAAGATGAGCGCAAACAGCTAGAACTCTCGCTGAGTACAGTCACCGCAGACCTCAAGAGTTCTCAGGCTGCAATGGCCAAATTGAAAGATGCATGCACTCTGGTGAAAGTGCAGCTTGGTGCTGCAGAAGTCGAAAAGGCCGAACTGTCGGAGCGGCTGACCAACTCGCTTGAATGCACAGAGGATGTCAAGCAAGAGAAGGAGGCACTAGAAGCAAGGAGCGACACGTTGACAAAGATCGTCAAGGCGCTTGAGTGCAAGTTGTGCGAAGCAGAGCACATGGGCCAGCAAAAAGAGAAAGAAACGATTGTCGAGCTCAGCAGACTACAAGCCGAACAAGTGAACGCTCGCAAAAAGCAAGAGAAAACGAACCAGGAGAAACGAGAGCTATCACTCTAACTGACTGAAAAGAAAGACATGCTTCGCAGCGAAGAGCTCAAGGATCATTTCAACAACGACAGAATTCACTGGAAGCACAGACAAGAAATCATGAAGAGCTTTTGGGAACGCTGGTCGAGAAAGTACCTGACGGAACTTGGGTCGCTGCATGCTACGAAGTAGTCACGTCACCGAATCAAGAAAGGCGATTTGGTGCTTGTACGTGGAAGTATGCAGCCACGCCAGTTGTGGAAGTCAGGAATCGTCCAACCGTATTCCCGGGATGAGACGACAAGGTACGTTCTCGCGAAGTAAGGCTTCACGACGGAACTCCAGTGAAGCGCCCTGCACAGCTTTTGTACTGCCTGGAATCCTCGGACTGTGAAAAAACGGACTAAGTGCGTTTTCCGGGGGTGGATGTTGGAACTATTCAGAGCGCGCGAGGACACCGGAAAAAGAGAGCAAGCACGCGACCAAAGCATTGGAGCTGCCACGACCTCGGCCGCTTGATCACGAGCTGTGCACTACGACGAGAAGAAGAAGAAGATGCGATGGCTCCCGAACGACGTTGACAATTCTGTACCCGATGTCGGACAATTAAATTAGTTTGTTTTTATTAGATCGAAGCATCGACCTCAGACCAAAAAAGATTCGTCAAGCAATAACAGCTCCGTATACGTTAGAAATGTTGTAGAGGTCTGACGTGCTTGCAAGTCAGGAATTAGTTTTTAATGTATATGCGCGTTTTACGATTGCTTTGTCGTATTCGAAATCCATGCCTTCGCGGTATGCTTGCGCCGTGAAGCGGCTTAATCAATGGGCGTCGTCTGCTACATTATATCATCTGCAAAACTTCGCCTTATGCTTCCGCCGTGCTACAGTGGCCGACGATACCACGTCAGTTCCGTTTGCTTGGAAACGGCAGTTGATCTGTAACTTTCTTGGGCAGAAAATACAAACGAGTGGAACGGTGCGACATTTTTGTTGAAATAGCCACCTGCCACCTCAAAGGGAATGGATAGCAGATGCTCCAAACGGCGACGCACAATGCAATACAGAAACTTTATTCTGACTAAATTATTGTCAATGGGGGCCTCAAGTAATTTAATTGCTAATAATGTCATCATTACCATCGAAATTTAAAGCTTGAAACATATTTTATAGATTTCACCATTCTTCGAAAAGCGACAAGATATCCCTATATTTCTGCCTTGAGCATTCGGTAGTATTGTATAAAAACCCCTTAATATCCCTTAAAACCCGCATTTAGATTAAAAATTCATTCATTACATGCAAGATCCTCATACCTCCTAAAACTATTTTGACAGATGAGCTGCATTTATTGTGGACTCACAGTTATGAACGGATGAAATTTCTTAACCTAAATCAAAACCAAAATGTTTTTTTTTCCATTTTGTTTAATTTTTACAGATTTCTTTAAAGAAGGCCGTGAAAGTTACACTTGTGCCGTTTGTGCAGCTTTGTTATAAGACATGGGGGGCATTGTGTGCGTGGCTAATCTTTGCGATAAGTCCGCTAATTATTAAAGTTCCTTAATTAACTCTCAATTAGGGAAAATCGACATTAGGTTCTAATTAGAAACATAGTGATTGTCGTCGAAGACCACTAAATTAACTAATTTTAGAACGACTTCAAGCTCGTGGGAAACTCGGGGTTCAGCAAATTTACCACTCATGCTGCAAGAGCAAAGCTAGCGGTAGCGGAACCCAGGTGATTAGATGATCATCACGTCCCACGACTGCCAGCTTTGCACCTCCTTCACGAGCGGTAACTTTGGTGCGCGCCCGAGTTTCCGACGATCTTCAAGTCGTTCTAGAAAGAGTTGATTTAGTGGTTTTCGAAGACGCTCTCTAAGTTTCTAACTGTAAATATATACTCTATTTTCAGTAATTTAAGATAATTAACAAAGCTTATTAATTAGCCGGCTTATCGCAGAGATTAGCCACCCACATAATGTCATTCTGGGCCGTAAAACACACCGGCAGAAACCGCATAAGTGTAACATTCATGCCTTTTTTAAACAAATCGGTAAAGCTTAAAGGGATTGTCCGGTCAAATTTTGTATTCGAGAAAACAATTGAATATCATTGTTATTGCCTCGAGACATATTGTACGTGCAATATCTGAATTTTATATGACCCTCTGCGTGAGTAATTGAATTTATGCTGCTCCAATCGCATTCTAGCGTAAACGCTGCTTTCGTTGGCAACATTGAAGCTCTGACGTCACAAAACACAAAGCAAGCATTTTTGTCTGCCTCAGCGTGCTTCGTTTTTGATGTTGTGCTCAACTTGTTTCGTAGTTGGGTGAGATTTTTGTTGCGCGGTTGGGTGCCACAACCACCGGCCAGCACATGCGAGCCAAGACATGACGTTCCACACTTTTCCGCGAGACGTGCAGTGAAGAGCGAAGTGGATCGTCGCCGTGCGTAGGGACAGGTTCCCGTCAAGATCAAGATCCCGCTTATGCAGCAATCATCACACAGAAGAGAGCTACGAGCTGAGCTCTAAGCGGACAGAAGGCTCGTAAGCTCAGGTGTGATGCTGTGCCAACGATATTAAAGTACGTCCATCCACTCCTCGCCCAAATCGGATCAATCAATTTGATTATGCAACGAAACCGAAACCAACGGCTAGGCCATCTGGAAACGATACCAGAAGTTGTATTTAGCACGTGTGCAGCCCGGTTCTGTTTGACCCGCGTCTGAAAATGGAGCGTGACTACGATTCACCAAGCTCGTCCAAGTCAAGGGACGAGATGCATTTGAACGATTCGCCGCTTGTCTTCGACCCGCGGACGACGCCTCTGAGGGAACGAACCGCAGCCTCATCACCGATCCAGTGTATCCGCTGACATGTGTACCCAGATGCCGCTTCGTGTACTTAGGTGCCGCTTCAGAGGCGAAATCTGCATTCTTTACTTTGCAAGCGCCCCTAGTTCGATCGGTGGCAACCGCAGTTGTGTTTGCGCGAAACGGCAGACGTTTGCTCGAAGCTTATGGCTGTCTGCGAGTAATTTCCTGCTAAAAGGCGCGACTTTTTTTGCACATGCTTGGGAACTGCATTAAAAGAACCGTATTTAAGTAGGGTACAGCCTAGGAGACTATATAATTCGAAACAAAATACAAACTCCATAGACCAACGCTTGTTATCCCGACCATCGGACAAACCTTTGCGTTTTGTGACGTCACGCAGCACCTACGGATGTCAGCCATTGACACTGGCGAAATTCGGGGTGCAGTTTCGTACATAGGCTCATGGAAGGTTTAATTAATAACGGGAGATCATATATCAAAATAAAAATGACGTTTGTCTACATGAAGGCTCCCTCGACGTAACGAGCGCAAGAACTTAAGTACTTCCGGTTTCGACCGGACAATCCCTTTAAGACAAAACACACTCTATAGGGCGTTGGGATTCAATTGTTGATAATTGGAATTACATTTATTGGTGCTTGGATGAAATTGATGACCACTGGGATTCAATCAAAGTACAGCTGGATTAAATTCAAAAACGCTCGTGTTAAAAATTTCTCAGTTGGGTTATTTTGAGGGGAAAAACCTGCTGTAGTAATGTTAGTACAAAGTGGACATAATTACGTTTGTCCTAATATAATTGTTCTGAGCAAGTTAGCCTGTAGCCTGTCTTTAAGGGGTCAATGGCGACGTAGTTTTGTTTTGTCTCAAGATGACAACGATAGAGAAGACCCCCCCCCCCGGTGTGCCGACATTCTGGGTGATGCTCTGACTGTACGTCAGAAAACAATTTGAGATATTAATCCTACACACGCCAACTGCCGGGGTTATCTATACAACTGTTAAATAGAGTCGCAAATATGAAAAAAAAATGTATTCAGCAAATTTACCGCTTCAAGTGTGACCAGCTCTGCACTGCACATACCGATATATAGGCAGGCATAATTTGACAGATCTTTTTACGAATAGCCTGATATATAATGTTAAATAAAATACACCACTTCTCGTGGAGCGTCGGAGCTGGCGGTAATACTAGACCAAAGAAACCTGTTTTCATTTCTGTTTTGTTCCCAACAGATATACAAATTTTATGTAAGAAGATGCAAGTGTGGTCGGTCAACAAATGTTTTTTGTACGCTTCTTTAGTTTATGTGCATGATCTGCTTTACTCATTCTAAATGCAGGTATCATACTAATTCTATATGAGAATTTGATTCCCGATTTTACTAAACATGTTTTATTCCATTTCATACACAGTTCTTTTTAAATATGGAACACATTTACCCCCCAAAAAAAAATTCCATGGACGCCCATCACGAAAAGGCCCATAGACGAAACTAGAAGGGGTTCATGTTAGTATCTGTGGGGTACCATAAAGAGTTATGCAAGAAATTTTTCTGTAGTAGTAGTTTTAAAAATGTATCGTATGTTTAATGCCGTTATTCGCGCTTATGCGTCTCATTAGGATATTTGCTTAACGCTTATATTTCGCTACCACGCTACAAATTCGCGCAAAGAATTGCGAACGCAGGCTTTTTTGCTTGCGCAGCTGTTTCAGGTGATTGAAATATTTTATTTCTTAGATATTCCACTACTTATACTGATGGTATTGAACATTCTCAGATGTGGTTGGAGATATACATGTTCTGGGAACTAGCACAACAGCATTGATGAACCAATCTTACTTTTGCCTGAAAGCAGATTTAGTGCTGTTGAGCTTGGCACTCAGAATAATTTTCAAAATATCAAAATGCCCATCATTAACGTTATCTTTGACTGAGAGAAAACATACAACACAAATTGTTCACTTAAAAAAATTAATCGTGTTTAAAATTATTTTGGCATCTGCTTATCCAAAAACCACTACGAATAAAATATTGTTATCTTCATAAGATATTGACTAAACCTAATTAATCGTCTCAAAGCAATGTCAATGAGTGCTTTATTTTATATCTAGTATATGTAGTACTAACGCCTAATGCGTGACATCGCAATGCTGCAACAGATTTTTTTCTAATAAACTAGTCCTGCAACAGTCGCTTTACTTGCTCGAAAGTGTAATAAACTTTCAATAAAAGCACAGGTGTTTATATTGCTAAAAAAACCGCGCCAATGTTGAAATGGTGCGACTAAAAAAAAAAAGGACCAGCCAATTATTGCTAATATTCAGATTTTCCCTTCTAAACAAACACGGATCGTGAAGGTGGGTTCCTGTGATTTTCAGGGTTTAACCCACCCAGGGTTTGAAACTTGGACTTTGCAAAATGAAGTCATCGGAACCACAGGCAGCTTGTACATATCATTTTGTCTTAAAATAACTTTTGCTGAAAATCCGAGTTTGATAATCCCGTTGTCAGAATTCCCGCGCGTATCGCAACCTTCGATCAAACCTTGTTGTGTGCTTTCGCACTTTTTAGTCGCCTTGCATTTATTGTAAGCGTTGATTTTCTGCATGCTGAGTATATTAAAACACCTGATCTCGCAAAATAGTGATCGTGACGTAGTACTTGCTCGCTGCGGTAGGCTTCCCAGCCCTTTGCTTAAATAAAACAAAAAGTGTCGTCGCGCGTTTTCTTTTTTTTTTTTTTTTTGACGTCGACTGCGCGGAGTGGCAGTAATCAAGAAATATAGAAAGTAGAAACAATTTTGTTTTTGTTTTTGTTTTTTACAAATATTTTGTATAAGAGGCGTGATAACTACACTACGCGGTCTGTACAATTGAGGTGTGCTGCCGAGCGGACATCATATATGGTGCTAATCTTCACGATAAGTCTGATAGTTAACCAAAAACCTGCTATTCATGTTTTAATTAATAAAAATCAGCAGAACCCATCCTTTGGGAATGATTATCTACGTTAATGCGAATAGCATCAAACGGTGCGGAGTTCTGCGCGTTCGTCAGGTGGCCGGCACACTCAAGATACGCCAGCCCACTCTTGAGGTGATTCTAAATTTGTTGACACTTTCACAGCCCTGCGCACGATCTCCGCAGCCCAGCACGTGCGTTTGTGTCACTTAGGAAGGCGAGCAAAGCACGCGCCATGCGCACAAACACACAAAATGGTACCGACCAGACTTTCTGGCGTCTCAGCTAGTCTCAACCAACGGTACTCTAAACGGTTGTTTATATCTTTACCATAGGACGCGCTTTACAGCGCTGTCACAGCTACCGGTGCGCGCGCGTTCCATGCACGAGGGCTCATTCCGCTCTCGTGAGGCTGAGCACGGCCGCTACATCACCCTCTCCCGAGCGCGGGAGAGGGTGAGCTAGCGGCCGTGCTCAGCCTCACGAGAGCGGAATGAGCCCTCGTGCATGGAACGCGCGCGCACCGGTAGTTGTGACAGCGCTGTAAAGCGCGTCCTATGGTAAAGATATAAACAACCGTTTAGAGTGCGTTGAATGACTGTTTTCATAGCTCTGTGGTTAGCGCGTCTGCCTGCTGATCAAAGGGTCAACGGTTCGAATCCCAGCCGGCGCCGGTCTTTTTTATTTATTTATCGACCCGCGGCGTAAGAGGTTAGATAGCCAGATAGATAGATAGATAGATAGATACATAGACGAAAAGTGCGTGAAGTATCCAAAGAATGCTATTCGCATTAAAAATGAACATGTGGTTCCATATATAAACCTGCGTGGAGTCATCAGAAACAACAACATCAACAAATAAGAGAAATACCTTGAGTGCGCGGGAAGCGAGATTAGTTCAGAATTGTTATCACCCGTGCTCCAGGTGAAAAGCTAGAGGTGCGAGAAGGCGGATGATAATACACAGAGACACCGCCCGGGCCTTTTTTCGCATTACGTTGCATTGCGCTTGCTACGTTAACCCGAGTAAAAACTTTGCCTATCACAGCACTTTCCAGTCACTTCAGGTCTTTCTGAAAGTTACACATTTAGGGTTTACAATGGCGCTCAGCGTGTTTTGAATTTAAATGCTCTCTATCTACATTCACCAACTAAAAACCGAAAATTGTTTGGTTAGTGAACCGACGTATCGCGACGCTGAGGCCCGTAGATTATGTGATCCTGGCCGTATCACCCACCAGCACAAACCAAGTAGTATAGCTTTCACAACTTTTTTTAAATCAAACTGTAAAAAGAAAAGAAGTCTGGATACGTTCTAGTTTAATGCCAACATCACAATAGGTACTGGCATGAATCCTAAGAATACTTTTCATACTTGTTGCAAATTTATAAATATCGTTGTCGGCTGAAAACGTGCTAGAATATTTTTAACAAATTCAGTCAAAGAAAATGAACTGACAAGACCTAGTTTTTTGTGATTCTTTTTCTCCTGTTTAACGGAACCACAATATATTCAGATTATTCAGTATGTTCATGTTAGGATTAATTTTATAAAATGAAAAATAAATAAAATCTTGAAAGATTCACAGTTTCTCTTTTCCATACTAAAGCGTCTTTGTAGATCTTAAACACATATTTTTTCCAATGATACGTACCCTAAAGATACGTTTTTTGTTTTGATTGTTACTTTCAGAAGTTAGAATAGAATACTACATGCGAATGAAAATACCTATTTATTCTTGTAATTGATTTGGTGTAATAGGGTGGTCGTTTATCTTCCCTAAACTTTGAAGAGTTTATGTTGATTATTCTGAGTGATTGGGATTTAAAATCGATAAAGAATCGAGGGTACACAACTCGATTCATGTATCTACGGCGTCGCTCACTCACCGTGTGTGCTTGTTTGATGCTGCGCAAACGATTATGTGCCACGTTCTCAGGGCGGGTGTTTTATACGGCCGCCCTGCACTCACCGCAGCGCGCAGCCAGCTCAAGGTCACCAGAAGGATCCGTGTACCTCCGATAACTTTCCTGGAGGAGGCGCCGAGCCCCCTTGATTGTCAGTCACGAACAATTTCACAAGAGGGACAACCGCTATGGGTTTCTCTACCAGACTCGTGCACCGCGTGACGCAGTCAGTGTCAATGCAGTCTCGCGCCTAACAATGAATTTTACCGCCTACGATTTTTCCTCACGTCTAGACTTTAGGGCGCGCGAGTAAGTTAATGGCTGTCTTTCAGCTTTGAAAACAAATTAAAAACTGCACGCCACGTGTTTGGGTTACGTGTGTCAAACCCTTTAGGTACGTGTAAAAAAATGGTAATGTAAAAACCAGGCAGAAAACCAAACATGCTGCCATTACTCTAGCGAAAACCGCGCCGTTTAATAAACGGCGAGGAAGGCGCCATTGAATTACGGGACTGTGGTAAAGATCTGCGAAACTGACAGGGATGTATTTGAGGCGCAATAAAAGCTGCCATGCTCCAAAACACAGGAGACGCGACAAGCTAACGACCTCACCCAAAACTGTGTCTGGATATAGTAGTTTCGCTGAGGATAGCATTTTTTTTTCTCTCTATTTTCTCCGCGCTTCTGCAGAACACGATCAATGTCTTTATGTGCACTGAGCATTAGAGTAGACCTGAGAGGCTCATTCATACGGAGTGCATCCATCCCTTGAGTGGATAGGGTATTTCTGAAAACTATTGTTTTAATAAGATCGACGAAATCGCAAAATTTTGGTCCAATAAAGCAAAACTGGTGATGAGTGCTATTCCACGTTAAGATTTCGTTCAAACTTGACAACAGAAAGGCGGTTCATTGTTGAGGAAATACAATCCGGGAGTCCGTACTGTGTAAAATATCTTCTTAGAAGCTCCACGGCTTGATTTGTATTTATAGTAGATTATTATTTCCACTTCCAACCACTTTTAGAAGGCATCAGTGACAAGTAGACATTTTCTCCCAGGTACGGTCTGGCATAGTTGAGTTGCAGGCGTTAACCGGGTTTCTAAAGGGACGGTCAGTGAAAGAAGAATGCTGGAGGCTAATCTAAAAAGAGCAAAACATCCGGTAGGACTGTTTTAAACCTATTTCGAAAATGTAACCGCTGGTCTTAGGCAATGAAGCATGTTGTCGTGTCAAAATATTCAAGTGTGCGATACCCTCTCCGTGTACATATTTCTGCAATATTCCTCCATAACAAACATTCGCCATCAAGTCACACATTCTTATTCCACTATGGATTCTACCTTGCCCTTAAAAATGCTTCTAAGTTTAAACTTACATTGCAAAGCCATCGAACCCGAACCGAATTTTACATGTGTCGCGATCATAGCCTTTGAAATGACAATCTCAAGAGGTGTAATAGGTTCCAACACAATGCCAAGAGGACGTATTGGCAGTTACATGCTGCTCAACTCATCTTTAACGAAGGAACGTGCATCCTCGAGAATTATCAGCTGCTCCTGACCCATCTCTAGTAAAACAAACTCCATAATTATAGAAAAGCAAGCGAGGGAAATAATAAACTATGAACAAGCACACACACTGCGTCCACAAGGTGTGTGGAGATGGTGTCCATCTTTTTATGTTCCCAGTCTCGGTTCTGTTAATGGTATAGTTAGGTAACCAGCTTGCCTGCGTTTTTTTACGTTCTAGTGCAACTGCCGGTTCCACAACAAGCGTCGCTGCTAGATTTTCAGATTTCGGAAAATACTTCAGACTAGCTATGTCATTAAAGCCACAGACAAATAGGTGAGGCGATTGGTTATCATGTTGTATTGTTTTCTTCGAATTTGCGGATCTCCATTCGCCGTCTAAATTCTGTAAGATACGTTGTCAATATTTCATCCAATCTTTTATCAAACATGCCATATTTGAAGCATTTTTCTCTCACTAACCAATTTTGTAAATAGAATCTGCAGAAGAGTTGTAAGATATAATTGTAGATAATTATGCTACACGATAAGAAAAAAAGTAGGAGCACCATTTAAATCACTTGAGGAAACGGATGCGCTGCCACATACAATTAGTCACCTCGGAGACAAAAGAGGACGGGGGCAGCCTTTGCGCCCCAACTAATAGTCTCGCAAAGGAGGACATCGAGTACTTCCCGTTGCACCCTTGCATTTAGACCACTGGGACTGACCGTTGCGCCCTGCCTCTGTGTCCTCAGGCGTAATGCAAATATTTTACATTTTATATCAAGTCTCTAAAGTTTCTACCCCTAATATTTGACCTGTTTAAATGAAAGTTGTACCCCATTGAAGAAATGTGCCTCGCGCAAGTGCACTTGTTGTACAGTGTGCTTAAATTCTAAAAACAAAAGGTTGAAGTCCAAATCCAACGTAGCTTTATTGCTTCGTAGATAGACAATACATTCAAGAATCGCCGAAGCTGAATTTTCTAAGCGGCAGAATCCACCATGAGGCCGAATTCGGAATGGTGCAACAGATCGCCACCGTCCGTTAAAGCCCAGGACAAGTTATA
>JAZHYW010038560.1:0-22931 GCA_037355805.1 Ixodes ricinus | reverse complement strand
TCGATGATGTATGAACTAAGCAGATAATGAGGCTCATATTGCTGCGCATTGGTTACGAATATATTATCGCACCTGTGCTGTGATGCATGCTAATAGGCAAGCACAAAAGAATCCGGACTGATGGAAAATAAATTTTGATGAAGACACTCTCACGTTCTGATTTGTGATGGGTTTGCGAACCAATGACGTAAAATGTATTTATTTTGTATAATAGAGGATCCCAGCCAAATAAAATGACCTTCTCATACAAATTTTTATTTCAACGGAACACGTTTGCGGCAGAAATCTTGCTTTTACAGAAAACGGAGATGTTTATTCAGTCCGAATGTTTGAAGAAACTGCCTCTAACAATCCGTTCATTGCTAACCGATTATGAGGCCGTTGAACTACCTATAGAAAACAAAGAGATTGCCCATTGTTTGTTCTTGTTCTGTTTTCGTTTGATGACTCTCGAATCACGGCATACGAAGCCTTTAGAATGTTTGAGGGGCCTACGATTTCTAACAACGTAACACAAGTGCACGGAATACAAGAGAATGTGATTAAATGACGAGACTCGATACCGTGTGCCTGAAAGTTGCAGTTATGCAAGAACAATGTTACTCATTATTCTTTTATTGTTTTTTACATTTTATTGTGATTATTGTCGTTATTTCTGCTGCCTCTTCATTCGCTAGCCTCTTACGAGAAGTCCACAACTGGTCGTCCTCTACACTTAGCATAAGTACCGTAAGGTTGTCTCTTTGCATTATTGCATAGGATAAGATCGCCAATCACGAGCTCCATACAACTACTATCGTCGAATCGCATATATCTACTTCTTGTATAGTATTTCATCACGTATTCACTCATCACCTGGAACGCGCGCGGCGCACCGATCCCCACAGCTGGCTGCGAGCTGTTGCTTCACTGCGCTGCGGCTTCTGAGCCAATAGAGAGTATTATTGTTACTAAAGCGCAGACTCCGGTCATTACAGCAGGCTAATGGTTCAGAAATACGCAACAAAAGTGTTCAGAAGAAGGCAGCCAAACAGAGCTCATATTCAGCAGCTGCCGCCAGCGACTTGTCACAACGGCGGTGGCATTCAGTGCCTGTAGATGTCAGAACAGCTAGCCGCGACGCTTCCGCCAATATTCACTCCATGAAGTCCAGTCTATAAGTCTGATCTGTTTTATTCAGGTTTTTCGAACCACTTGCATAATAAGGTAGCGCTACTAACGAAAGTACATGTCTTTTCCTTTAAAATAATTCTTCAAGCTACTGGCAGCAATGATGGTGGTAATAACCCAAATCAGCAAGTTGCGGAATATCTCAAATCTGTGATTTTCACCCGTTCAAAGTGATGGTTCCGGTTGTACCATAGAAGTTTAGTCTTTATAGTATGGTAATAGTCTTTATGATTCCTACAAAAGCTTTAATGAAGCCATTCCTTTCAAAAGTTATTTACTGAAACGCATTTACTAAGCGAAACGTTATACATCACGAAACAGATGGACGAGACTCGATCAGGCTTTAGCAACATTTTCTGTGATGGCCACGAACTTTTGTCACAAGCAATTTGGGCTCCGCTCCTCCTGAAGCATTCTGCGCATCGAAGTAGGCTCAAGTTCTTTGCAGATGGCGGCTATGAACTGCTTAACTATCTGATGTTTATTGAACTTTTGGAGATCTCTGAAGGACCTGAAGACTGAAAATATTTGTTCTTATTTTCAGCTGCTGCATTATTCATTATGTACAGCATTGAGAAGGTTATATTGTGTACGTCAATACGCAAACATGGCTCCTTTGACGTTTCATCACTAGATTTTTGAGTCATGACCCAAACCAAATTGAATGGTTAACAACTTTAAAATGTGTCGTATATTCTAATTAAAACTTTGTTTTGAATGAATATAAATCATTGCTTTATCTAAAAAATAACTTTTATGTCACTCCAAACTTGTTTTGAAGTCAAAATTAAAAGAAAAAACATTCAAGAGACAATTAAAATAAACACAAAAAATGTCTTCGGATTTAAAAAAATATGTAGTGACCGTTCTCCACGATACTATTCAGTTTGTTCATAAAGAATACATGCTGCATCAATTCTTATTCCTTCAGAAGTTACAGCAGCAAGTTGAACCTTCAATATGCATTTTTGCCTAAAACCACGGACGAGATTGTCATTTGATTCCGTGTATTTTGTGACAAGATATATTTTTGTGCTGCATTCGGGTATTGGGGCTAGGTTCAAGTATTCTACTAATTCAAACAATACCATCGTTGCGTTCACGTTTTAGTTGACCAACAACCTCTTGACTTTAAAATTACAAGTTCTGAACTTCTACTTTTTCCACAAAAGAGGGACAAAAACAATTGTAATCGCAACTACAACATTTTCTTTTTTACAGAATGTAGTAGAGAAGTAAGTACAAGAGTGGACATTTTATGCGATCTATTTATGCATATGTTGGCGATGAGGTTGGAATGTTTGAGCCCAAGCTTGTTACACTGCTATTTATGACGGTTGTACATCCGGCTGACCAAGGTAAACCAGAGACTTAACTATCTGACTTTCCGTAAGACGTCTGTTAAGATTAAAAAATATTTGTAACTATTTATTCTAGTAAAAAACATGAAATTAAAAATAAAAATAATAATGAGTAAAGATGTTGAGCGCAAGAGTTGACCTGTATTGGCAAGGGGCGTCTTGAGAAGTCCGTCTTTGTCCCTCTTCTAACAAGACTGGCGAATTCCGCGAGGCATTCACGTGTGCTGCAATAATTCTAACGAGTGTGAGAAAATGGCTAAAATCCAGAATGTGGCTACAAATAGGGAATTCACAAACTGGAGGAGCTTTGCCCGATCCTCTTCGGAGAATTGACATCCCGAAGTGACAAAACGCGGAAATGTCTCTGCTTTGCTACCTTCTTTCTGCGTTTACTAAGATAATAAGCACATAATACGCTATACGACGCTGTAAGTCGCTGCCATTGGCGAAGACGTTCTGTCTAGACGCAACTACACGGCACAGGCCAACCACTTCACTTGTTTATTACCGCAGCGCGCGTGCTGTCTTGTCTCGGGATCACAAGACTCACGCGACTTCCCGAAAGCATGACAGGAAAGAGAATGAAGAAAACATCATATGTTATACCCCTTTCTATGAATCAATGTACAGAGTAAGTCTAAGCATGTGGCAATCAGTTCCTCCGAAAAGAAAAGTGCACGCGGAGAAAACAGGCGATAATTGCGTCGGCTCTGCGGCCCATGCCGTCTCTGGTTCCCGCAAATTCCCTTTTTAGTTTCACGACTGGGGCCACCGCCGTCTTGTGGGGTATACTTTCTGTCTGTGGAGCCGCTTTACTGATTTAGCGCTTATTAGGCTGGTACCGCTAGTATTGCGCGCGTCGCTTTTAGGGCTCGCGGCATTTACCTCTTGACGCCGGCGTTGGCCCCTGGGGACGATAATATATTGACAAAAGCATGGGCGCCGTTCCAGTTCTCAGAGGGGGGAGGGGGACGCAAGCGCATGTGTCCCGCCCCCCCCCCCCCCCCCCGAGACAGCCGCCACTGGACTGGGCAAACACTGGCCGGCGGCGCCCAAGGGATACCAAGGGCACTTCCCCCGGCCCTGGGGGGGGGGGAGGTTTGGTTTGCCCCCCCCCCCCCACACACATCACACACTCAAAAACAAGCTGGTACGCCACTGGACAAAAGTGTTGCTTAGCACCGGTGTCGCCAGCGAGTCAAAGCGATAGCACGTCCCTTTGCAAACTGCGTGCACCTGGAGACAGGGTTACAACGGATGCCCTTCACACCTCGTGACTCTAAAATTGGTACCATGGGTGGTCGTGTAGGTCTTTAGGCTTAGCGGCATTGCTCTGCTTCCCGATCTGTTACGTCGAACAATGCAAGGTGACAAAGAAGCTTCCGCATCGTTAGAACGGCAGCTCCGTTCTAACGAAATACACCAAAACCTGTTTATCGACTGTTTTGCCGTGATAAATTCAGGCCTAGTTTTGTCTGCTGTTTCAAGAAGAGTTCGGTGCCACGTGCTCACGGTTTGAGATATATACTCTTTGGGTTAGGACACTGGCGCGAGTAACAATGAGACGCGATCGACTAGATAAAGTCCTCTCACGACTTGCATGCGCGCGCCCAACAACCCGCGGCGACCTAGCGTCACTCGCTGGCGAAACGACGCAACTGTGAGAAAAACATAAATAAAATATCTCGTCGCCATGGCATCAGACGAGCACGAGTTCCCTGCTCATGAATGTGCGACGGCTGCACGAGAGATGCCATGACAACGAGATATTTTATTTATGTTTTTTCACAGTTGTGTCGTTTCGCCAGTGAGCGACTCTAGTTCGCCGAGGGCTATTAGGCGCGCGCCTGCGCTCTTGAAAGGACTCCATCTGTTTTTTCCGCGTTCGGTAGAGTCCTCACCTCAAGAGTATATCTTACACCGTGCACGTACCTAAACTAAGACAGTCAGAGAGCCGGAGTTGGACTTACTCCACAAATGTTTTCCAATTCTCCTCCCGGAACGCTGCGCCCGTGAGACAGCGTCAATCAGCTCGTGCATTCCCTATTTGCCACACTCGCAGTTGACGGATTTTCTAGCACTCGTTCGAATTATTGCACTACGTGTGAGTGCTTAGAGGAATTCGTCAGTCTGGATTAAAGAAGGGCAAAAAACGGCCAATAGTAACTCAAAGTAATAAAATAGTAATCATAATGTGAATTGAGCTCACAATAAATAATTTGGCTGACTATTACCTTGAAGTAATTAAAAGAATCATCATAATGTCAATTAGGCCGTACTAATGTCTATGGGTCAAAAGTAACTCCACGTAGTCAAAAGAGTAATATTATTGTGAATTGAGCTAATAATAGATGAACTGGTTGGAGAGTAACTCGAAGTAATCAAGAAAGGCACAACAATGTCAATTAGCTGACATAAAGTCTATTGAGTAAATAGTAACTCGAAGTAATCAAACTACTAATCACAACGTCAATTAAGCCTATAACAAATCAATTGTTTGAATAGTAGCTAAAAGTAATCAATCATCAAGATGTCAATTAGGGCGAAAATGGCGATTGGCTCAATAGTAACTCGAAGTAATCAAAGAGTAACCATTATGTGACTCGAACTCATAATAGGTTAGTCTATAGTTTGCTCAAGCTAATGACAAGAGTAATCATGATGTCAATTAGGCCGAATCCAACTCCATTGGGTCAATAGTAAATCGAAGTAATCAAAAGAGTGATCGAAATGGGAACTGAGGCTGAGAATAAATCGCTTGGTGGTATAAATGCTCAAAGTGATAATGAGATCGAGGATTATGTCAGTTAAACCAATAATAAAGTGAAATAGGTCACTAGTTACTCAAAGACGTCAATACTGTTGATAATAACACAGTTACGTGACTAACATATCGGGGAAACATAAAAAGTAACCACTAAGTTAAGTGAGTTAATTTCAGGTCAATTAGGTGAATAGTAACAGGGATTAATCAAATCAGTAATCACACTCTAAAATGAACTTATATGAAGTCGTCTTTGTCAATGTTAATCAAAGTCATGAACTGTGTAACGAAATGTTTTCTTCTATAAAGTTGTTTGTGTCAATTTTAGCCATTTTACTCAAATTAACCAGAAGATCAAATAAGCTTCAACAAAGTTATGTTTTTGTCATTAATTCCTCGAAGTAACCGAGACTAAGAAAAATGTTTGTTGGACTTTTTTGTGTAAATTGTGTTATGAATAGGTCGAAGTAATTAGAAGTGGAAGCGATTTTAAGTCAGTGGTGTCAATAATAACGAGAAGCAAATAAAAGTGTAATCACAAATTGCAATTGTTCTTATATCATCTGAAGTGTATCAATAATAAGATCGGAGTAGGAGAAAGAGTGAACAAAATGTCAAATTCAGCTAAAGTCGAGTGCGCCACTAATAACTCGAGGTTACTAAGAAAGAGTAATCCACATGTCAATCATGCGACTAGTAACTCCAAGTGATCGAAATAGTGATCAATATACCAATGGTCCTCCAACAAAATCTAGTTGTATCAATAATTACTCGAATTTATCAAAAGCGTAAGCGAAACACAACCACTGAAGACAAAAGCGTGCATGTATATCTTGTGTATTAAATTGACCGAACTCGGGATTTAAACGGGTAGCGCCGGGATTAAGTTGAATGGCGCTAGAATTAAAGTGACTTGCACTTCGATTAAATTGATCTTAATCTGGGTTAAAATGAGAGGGGAAACCTGCAGGTAGATTCCAAAGCTTCATTTTTGTAGTCACTGCTGACGCAGAGCTTCGTTCCTTCAAGTTTTCGACATTATTTTAGGATGTCACATTTCGCATAGAGGGCGTAAAACTTTCCGATTACTGACCTATCTACTGTATCACGATTTCGTCCAAGTCTATGAAATCGCTCTACGGAAGTTGCTGTGGCGCAAAGCGTTTTTGCGAAGACGTCATTCATTGCTGTTCGTTTTAGATCCTCAGTGCTCTCGGGATCTCGTTGAAACAGCCCAGACACATTATTTATTAAAGCGATAGTTTGAGGGCCTTCTGTCGGCGGGAAAGCCGGGCGTCGGCGTCGGTAGCGTGGGACGGGATAATCCTGGTTGGTCGATAGGGTCATGACGACATGACCTCGCACGGGAATCTCAAACAACTCCCAACGCTCGCATGAAACGTGACGTCAAACGTGGATTTAATTAAAGGTCGCCGCTTGGCTTCAATAATTTCACATTATAAAGTAATTCATTTGCCATAAAGAACGAATTTGAAGAATCTTAGGTGGAGGCGGGTTTCGAACCAACTTGGTTGCTACTCAAACACGCTATCCACTAGGCCTCGCAAATAAGCTTGCACGGCTTCGGAACAAGCGGGGGTTTATGTTTAGCTATCGTGTTCCACTCTCAAAGGTGAATCTTAAGCGTCCTCCTGCAATTTTTCGCGTCTATTTTTTAAGACGATTAACTTCATAGTTTGGCTGTCTCACCGTTTGTTCTAGTTTAGCAACGGACTTCTTCAGACAGTCGATTTCACTCGTTTTGCTTTGGATGTTATTCAGTCCAGTTTCCAGCTTAGTAATAGTCCAGTCATGCCATGTATTTTGTGATTAAGATTAACTTATTTGGTATGCACATCTTGAAGATTTTAGTCGTATTCGCTTGGTTATCTAGAATCTTTAGCAACATTTCTTTCCAGTTTTCGTTGGATCTGGGTTCTATTCAACGCCCCCGGATAACAGCAACAACAACACGTTCCAGCAGTCCCACAGGAAGGTTCCAGATTTTTTAGGGCACCCCATTGCGTAGTTCACCTGCTCCAGGGATTATTTTTATCATTCTTGTACAGCTCGCTTGCATCCTTTGCATTTAATTGCATTATAATCATAACGTTAAAATGCAAGCCTTTCACCCTTGTTGGTGTTAGACTGGTGGCAGCTGATAAAACCTGTTTACTCTACTGACGTCTAACCCCTGGATAGCTCAGTTGGTAGAGCGCTCCACTGGAAATGGAGAAGTCGCGGGTTTGATACCTGGACCAGGCGGATTTTTTCGGTCGCGCACCAGTCACCTAGCTGTGTTTGGAGATTTGTGTTTGAATATTTTGTTGTCAAAGTTAGTTTTGACAGCGTCCGAGAAGCTTCTTGTTTAGAATGTTCGAAGGCCGAACATTCTAGTTCGAATGTTCGCGAAACCTGTGCGTCAGCAAAGAGCGCTCCGCGTGGCTCTACGAAGTCAGTTTTACGCCAGCGCTCGAACCTACAAGTACGCCGACATCATGCGCTCGCCTACGACGACTGTTATTATTCTTTTTTTGTTTGCGGGCACAAGTTCGCCCCTTAATAAGCGTTTCTTTCTTTCTGTAATTTCACGTTATTCTTTTTGGTCACACGCCCGTGATATTCTGCAAGAGGTGAGAAGGGTTACACCTTATCTCTTCTGCACTTAATTCCCTCCAAGGACCAGGCTGGCGGGCCCTACACCAAGTCCACCATTTTTAGAACAGACAGGGCCCCGGGCGAGCCAGCGTTTCCGGAGGACAACGCCCTGGAGCTTTGCACCCACTGCCGGACATGGCAAAGAAACCATCAAAGTCCGACTCATGAGCTCCACGGCCCAGCAGACGAACCCCCCCCACTCCCCCGCAGCCTCGCCCTGCTGCCTGGTCTTGCCTGTGGTGCCCTGCGCGCTCGACGCCATATTCAGAGGTGAAATCTACGAGGGACGTAGAATACTCGCTCCAGCAGTATGACATGGTGGCCTCCGCCGCAACGGGATGAGCTGGTAATCAACGCCTCCCAGAACATCTACTTCTCACTGGAAGGAACAGCACGGCAATAGCACGAAAATCAAGAAGTCTCATTGACCGCGCGGGAAGTTTGCAAGAACGAGCTGAAGAACACATGTCAGTCAGCACCGCCGGGAGCGGGCCGAATACCTGCTTTGAAGGAGCGGAACCAGGGACCCAAGGAAAGCATCACCAGTTTTGCTGAAGACGTCCTCCGCCTGTCCGCCCACCTCCGACCCGCAGGCCACCGATAGAAAAGTACCTGCGGGCACTCATCCCGAGGTGTCAGTGATGAAATTCTCAGGCCGGCCTTGTCCGCAATCCTCCGGCCGGAGTGGAACGCTTCATCTCAGAAGCAATCAACTTTAAAGGGCGCGCTGCTCGCGAGGAGGGAACCATTGTCCAGCCGTCTACCAGTGCCGGCGTGATTACATCGTCGAGCCGCAGCATCGTTTCTAGCAGCTCTGGCGTCTCTGGGATCCCGGTGAGATTGTCAGAGTCCTTGTCCTGAGGAGCTTAGGAAGCTGGTGCCGGCAACAGATTGGCAAGCTCGCGCCTTCATTCACTGAACTCGACCAGAACAAGTGCAGCGAGCCCTTCAACCGGAGGCTCCTGTCCCGCAGCCGCTGAACCTATCGACGAACCGGTCTCGACCTACGCTTCACTGGCGCGATGAACGGCACCGGCTGTCCGCCAGTACACGTCACCACTTTGTCGAGAGTTCCAAATGGCACAGTGTATCCGACGCCAGAAAGACCGGCTCTACTACAACCGCCCCCAACATGTATTGCCAGGGAAGGCCGATGTCGCAGGGGTACGGCTGACCGACAACTTCGCTGTACTGCCACTGCGCAGAGGCTGACCACGATCTGCCGGAGGTGATTCTCTATACCGCCATCTGAGCGCTTGCGGCGAGCGACCCCCTGCCAAAGACAGGCCCGAAAACCACTCGCGACATCAGGGAATACTCTCCGTCGTTCCCTCCGTCACCAGTGCTGACAGCACAACAGAAAGCTAACCGTTCTCCTCCCCCCCCCTTCCGCCCCCTCGACTTTTTGCAACACCTCTCCGTCTGTCTCGCCGTGACAGCCTGTCTCCCCTGTCCCACCGGGAAAACTAGAGCGCGGGCAACGCTTTTGGACGTGCGTGGTACGCACGAAGACGATAAATGCCAAGAGCCTCCAAGAACGCCTGAGAACTCCCACTTGAACACCGACACGTGTCGGAACGGACAATTCTGCAACGGTGTCCAACAACTTCAAGGTTATCATCGGCGGCCACGACGCGTCGGCACTCGTGGACACCGGAGCGGACCACTCCGCCGCGAGCTGGGAGATTCTCTCGACGCCTCCGGAGAAAGTCACTACTCCGTGGGATGGCCCGCAGATACACGGCCACCGCCGAAGGGCCCCTTATTTTACCCGCTGGCAGGTGCACTGCCAGGTCAAGATTTACGCGGCGAGACGTGACCAGTGAAGTTCGTCGTTCTGCAAGACCGTACCAGAGATGTTATATGAAGACTCGGAATGGACCAGGAAGATTTTCGACTTGGCAAACTCACGCCCCGTTAAGCCAGGACGGGTAACAGGAGTGTGCAAAGAAGCATAGGGATCCGGGATGGTTTGTGAAAAGGGGGATTTGAAGCACAGGCACCGGCTGTACACGGCTTATTCCTATTGTGTGCCAGACAATCCGCTGCAGAAACAGAGCGCCTGCTTCGAACATAAGTGAAATGTGAGAAATTAGTGTTGGCCGAATGCAGAGCTGGCTATAGACACATTGGTGAATGTAGTTCGTGTTTCCCATGTAAAAAGAGACCTCAATTTTGTGTAAAAAAGAGACATGTATAAAAGTATTACAAAATAATCCTTAATTATAGGTGACCACGGTGATGTTTTGTTGTCAACCGCCTTCGGTGTGCTGGGGCAACTACGCGAGAGGCTTTTCTCTTGGCACTGATTGTTTTGTGTTGCCTGCTTGCTGTTGTAGCTGTGTCTTGGCCTTGGAGGTTCTGCACGGGCGAGGGAAGGGTGGGGGCTGACTATGCAATGTGCTTGCCTCGCGTGACATTGAGGAAGCTTATCGTTCAGGTCCTCGGGAATTGGCAGTGTTTCCGGGCGTGCGGTTCGTCTGTGTGGGGATGGTGTCTGTCTGTGTCTTGCTTCATGGGGGAGGCATCTCTTCCTCCTTTTTTTCTTCCTGTCTTCATGTGGACGGGCATTTATTGGCGTCCTCCTGTGAATAAACATCAGGTACGTTTGAGATTCTGTGTCGACCTCTCAGTATTTCCAGTTTGTCCCAGGCCCCAGGCTTCCGAAGCAAAGAACTCTCAATACACGAAGAAGCCTGCTGGAGGAGCGACTTCGGGAACGCACACGTGATGAGACGCGGATCTACATATCCGAAAGCGCGTGCGTCCTAGAGTCGTGGCTCATTCAAGAACACAGCGGGGAACATTAGCATATCCCTCGGGGCTCCTGCCATCTATCTACGCCCAGGTGCCCGCGTCACGCTAACAAGACGTCAACTCCGCTTCAGAAGAGTCAGATGAGTGTAGAGAAGCTCTCGCTGTCCTCTTTTATTTAGTTACCCCCTCAAGTCGGCCCCGATACGTTGGGAATTGATTCTTTCGAGTTTTTGGTTTGTTATATTTTTATTTCGAATTGTTTCTCCAAACCAGACAGATTTTTGTCGAAGATGCTTTAGTTTCAAGTCTCAGGTTTTCTTTCAACGATGTTTCCTAGCCAGCTCGCCTGCGCACTTTCCTCCTTGCGATGCATGGACTGTGAACGCAGAAAGATCAACGCCGCGATGACACCTGCTGACCTCCTTCAATTCGCCTGACGTCGATTTGCTCACATTCATGCCGATATTGTAAGCCTACTTCCTTCACCACACGATTACAGATACCTCCTGACACTTGTCGACGGTTTACGCCATGGTCGGAGGTCGCCCCTATGAAAAATTTAACGGCACAGATGGTCGCCCAAACGCTTGTCGACATGTGTGCTAGTCATAGATGTACCGCAAATCATCACAACGGACCGCGGACGTCAGTTTAATAATCTTCATTATTTTGAAGCCTGTCGCCTTACTTATCAGGGCACGCATCACATTCACACCACCGCGTAATACCCATGTCTAATGGAATGGTAGAGCACTTTCATCGGAAATTGAAAGCTACCATGAAATCTACAGGACACAGACTGCGTCATGGACGCAGTCTTGTCGAAAAGCGATATGGACGCAGTTCTCAATAATGCTCGGCATCCGCGAGCGTTTAAAACTGATTACAACTGCAGTGAGCTAAGCCAGTCTGGAATGTCTCTCCAAACACAAGGGATTTTTCCCAACAGCCCTTCAATCCAATGATTAACAGCTCCCACGACTACGCTCACCGGCTGCGGCTCCTAATGCAAGACCTACGTCCCACTGCTCAATAATTTCTTCCACACGAAGTGTCTTCGTCGATCCTCATCTGGCAAAGTGTACACATCCACTCATTCGGACAGACGGTGTCAAAGCGCCTCTCCAACCTCTTTACGATGGTCCTTTCCGGTGGTTTGTCGTGATTCGAGGACTTTCACTATGCTATTCAAAAACAAGCAACAAGTTGTGGAAGAACCGACGTTAATTTTACGGAAACCGTTAATAGAACCAGCCGCGTTTTCGTTTTTACGGTATCAAAAGAATGACGACTGCTTGATCGCTGCACTTCCCCGCTAAGGTGCTTCCCCGCTAATGCAGGGCTTCCCCGCTTAGGAAGGCGGAGGGGGGGGGGTATCATAGGGAACGGCCAGTCCGAAGCGGACGAGGAGGAAGAGCAGAACTTGAGACCAAAGGTTTCAGGAACCGATCTTGTCGGAGCTGGTTGTTCGAACTGGAGTACTTTATAATAATGCATTAAATATTTATTTAGCCTCAACGATAAAGAAGTTAAAACCATATATTATTTTAACTGGATGTTTTAGACCATACGGAGTGCTCTTCATATCAAAAGAAATTTAATATGCTCTTCTTAGAAAAAGCATGTTGAAATTCGTGCTTTTAAGTTTCCACTTGTGGCGTTTTACGCTAAAACCTACTTGATTATATATTATGGTTGCTGAATATTTGTTTTGTTTAAGCTTTAATTTGGTATATAATTTAAGTTATTGGATTAATTTTAGAAAAATTACCATCACCAAAACATGTAAATGATTGTGAATAGGTGCCCGCTTATCGATTTTCACAAAAGAAAATGAAAAAAAAAAGCCTACGTCGTGCCTTTTAAGGTACTTTATAAAAACAATGAAAAAGTTTATTTATTGTGGAGAAAGTATCTGAGCTTAGAAGCTCTCAAATACGCGACCTGTGACGTTCCCTCGAATCCTAACATCCGTCTTTGGTCCTTAGATGTCAAAAACTCTCAAAAGCTAACATGACGGAATAACGGTTTTCAGTTTTGTCACAATTGAGAATTTACCCGCCATATATGTTTCGTTCAAAATTTTTGAGAAATGACCACTTTTTCTGCAAGATTTGGAATACAATTGCCGAGGAATCATGCACAATATAACATTCGCGGTTCGCTGATTTAGGTGGACCGTCGTCCGCCAACAGAACGAGTTTTGTTTGACGCTTTATTAACATGGGAAGCGGCCAGTCCTTCCCTATAATGTATTCCAGGCTAAAAATACACTGCGCATGGCTTAATTCTTGTGCAAGACTTGGTTGTTGGCCTTATGTCTAAATTGAAAGATGATGACGTGGCGTAACCAAGGATGCGATAAAAAGTGTTTTCGATTTCCTGATCAGAGTCGTAATTGTAGGGCTTGAAGCAAGTACGCGTGCAGCTTATTTTTGATTAATACGTGTTGTTACGAATAATACGTAATAATTTGCATCGTTTACAGGAAGATACGCCTAGCAAAATGTAGGACCCAAAAGAAAAATGCAATGCAGTGCCATCAAACAAACACTAAATTTTTGAATTTCATATTCAACGGAATATTCAGAATGGCGAAAAGGTACTTGTTTAGATGGGCGAATTTTGATTGCAGATATACTCTTAAAAAACAAAATCCTTTCCCATCTTGTTTGCAAGTTAACTGCTCAATAACTATTAAGCAAATACCAATTAGAAAGTTATCAAATAGACAGAGTGAAACTGATAGCTGAGACAAAGTGAAACTGGTAACTTCAAGAAAGTCCATTCTTTCCGCATTAAAAAAAAATAACTTGGCCATTACTATTTCTCAACACTTACCCGGGGTACTTTCACGCGCATCACGCCGTGGTCATTACGTAACGTTCTACCTGCATCACTTTCTCTTAAACCTAAGCCGGAAGTACTGTTCCACAAGATATACTGAATAAATTGAAAAACTGCGCGTCCCTACACCTGTACTACTGCTTAACCAGCACAACCGGTTTTGAGGCTTGGTATGAGCCAGAATAATGCTGGCGATATCCTCATTGTTGACAACGAACTGTTGCCTCTAGTGAGCGCTGATCTTCGCTACGTATTGTATAATTCAAATAGTTGTGTTCTCCCCTCGTCCCGTCAACGTGCCTTCGCCAGCACGGGCCACTTTGTTTGAAAGCTTTTGGGTAAACGGGTTTTCATTCAGGAGTTGGGCCGACATTGTGTGCGTCGGTGCACTACCGTCAAGATTTCAAAGCCGCATCCGACGTCCGGTGACGTCGCCGATTCGGGCCATCGCGTGAAAAGAATTACCGCGGACGGTAAGGACTCACGGGGAGATCGACCGTGAGGCACATTCTCTCTTGGTACGAGCGTGTTTTACTGGCTGAATTTTTACTAGGATCGATAAAACTACATTCATATATGTATATATTATTAATAGTCTCCTGCTCGACACTTTTTCTGCTTTACTGTTCGGAGTCTTTTACCATTAACCATGCGCTCGTCTTGTTTTCAAAAGTAATCAGATATGTATTTTATACTATTGCTAACCACGATGACTAAGTAACTTGTTCCTTCTTTGTAATCAGGTTGGTGGAACCTATCTTGATACTAAGTCATATATGATGCAACGATGTGCGTTTCTCTGCTGCTGCCAAGCCCAATCGTGTTCATTGAATTGTATCCAGAAATCTCCACAGCTCTTTAAAAGTGTTTTTCGCTATGTGGTGACGTTTAGTTGAATCCAGGTCTCTGATTGAGCATAACTCTTAAAACAATGCGAAACGACGTTGCAGAAATTCACACTTCTAATAAAAACAACAACAGAAGCATATATAAAAAATAAAGCTACCAGAAGTCGAAGCTGGAAAACTGCAGGTCTTGGATAAAAAAAAGAAACAACAATAACATAAAATAAATGAACTCTAAAAAAAGCAGTCGCAGATTTTTGGAGGTACTATTGATGATGTTGAAAGCAGAAGTAGACAAAACAATGTAATTATTCGCGTCATGTGCGAGGTGGAAGCTGAAAAGAAGATAACCTAGCTTTCTCATTTTTGTTTCCAGTGATATTTTTCTAAACATCTGGGGTCATAGGTGAATGGTCTCAAAAGGTTGCATCGGCTTCAAAAAAGACATCAATGAAGTCCAAAACCAGTTATTATGATATTTATTCACCACAAAAAAATCTTGTTGTTTTAAGAATCTGGGCAAAGCTCAGCGCAACTGATTATGACATTTCTGACGGTACGAAAATGTCTGTGGTAAAGTTCTCACTAAAAAAACAGAAAAATGGCGTTTTTATTTAGCAAATGTTTATTAGAATTCTAGTAGAGAATGCAACTTACGGATTGGCTCACGCCAGAGGGTGAAATGTATCGATGCAATACTCCAAATACAAAAGGGCAAAAGTTTCCAAAACTACCAGATAAATTAAAATGTATAAACATTAATGAAAGAAGTATTATGAGTAAATTGTTAGAGCTTGAACATAATCTGTTGACGCATGTCTCTTACATTGTTGTTCTAACTGAAATCTGGTTTAACTCAAACATTCTGAACAACTAAATTGTAGTTCCAGGTTATGAACTAATTAACAAAAATGTGTAAACAGAGGGTGGAGTTGTTGCTGTAGTTCTTAAATTGCTGAGTCGATATTTTTTTAGATAAAGGGTAAATAAATACTGAAGAACTTTGGTTTAAAATAAAAATGCATAACTTTCAATTTGTAATGATATCATTATGAATATGCCTCCCAATGTATAGTCAAATGTCTTAGAAACGACGAGAGCATATGTTTTAAAGCTGTACAGAACGAACGGTAAAGTAATAATTCCAGGTGATTTTAATTTCCCTTCAATTATTTTTTTGTCTACCGGTCTAAGAAAGATAGAAAGTGTCGAATGAATTTTTGGTAGTGCAATTACGTATGACCTAATACAGCTAGTAAAATATTTTACTAGGAACCATGAAAAATCTATTTCCATATCTGATTCCCTTTTTCTTAGAAATGACGTTGATGAATTTAGTGTTGAAGTGTTATGTGAAATTTCTTACCACAAACTGATGTTCCTTGACTTGTCCATTCAAATAAATGTATCAGATAGAAAAACTTATAGGTCTTAATTTTGCCAGCGTGGATGACGTCAGTATAATAGATTTATTGGACTAGACGCTTTATGATTTTCCCAACCTTTCAGAAAATTGGGATACTGACACACACACAAACACACACACGCACGCACACACACAGACATATATATATATATAGCTAAATAGTGAAAACAATGTCCTGCGCTGCAGACCGCAGCATCCGGGCACTTACTATCCGCAAGCATGCCACGGCGCGACACTTCTTCATCAACTACAATTAAAAGACTCGCGCCATCCTCAACAACTGGCAGCAGCCAAATTTCTGTCGCCACCACCTCCCGTTCTACCAATCAACGGGAGCGAAGGCTGCTTAAGGCATGAAGTGCATCAACGGACCTGATATGAAAAGGGGAGCGAGCGATCAGAGGAACGCTCGGTCTGGTTGAGCCGAGAGCGACTATTCACCCCTCATCTTTTTAAATAGGAGGGGCGTTCATAAAGTTCGTATTATCGGCACAAAAAAAAATAAAGGAAACGGAACAATACAGCCACCTCATGAGCGCGCGTCCCTCTAGTTTCCGCACAGTATAAACATTGCATGGTATAGTAGCTCGGAACTCCAGCTAGAGACGAAACAAAAATGGCACCGCCCGTCGGTGCAAAGCACGTACAGTGATCCGTTTTCTCTTCATTTAAAGGGAAGCAATACCAAGGATATTGTCCA
This sequence comes from Ixodes ricinus, assembly GCA_037355805.1. Taxonomy (NCBI): domain Eukaryota; kingdom Metazoa; phylum Arthropoda; class Arachnida; order Ixodida; family Ixodidae; genus Ixodes; species Ixodes ricinus. The sequence goes on along the minus strand of JAZHYW010038560.1, from coordinate 6,403 downwards.
TTACAATCTGGGGGCGTTGTTCGGGGACAACGTCCCAGTTTGCGACACTTTTGGTTAAATGGCACAGACGCTTCTAGTGTGGTCAAAAAATAGAAAGCATTTCCAGGACTGTAACCAAGTGATTGCTGAAGTGGAGCGATTCCTGAACATTCAAGACGAGGGGTCTTATAACAATGGCCTCCTTCATGTGGTGCATAGTGGAAAAAGTGGGAAATTTCGGTGGCGAACATGTAGAGAAAGTCTCTATTCCCACTCGAGTTTGATTAGCTGAATCTCTATTCCTTTATTGTGTTTGTTTTGTAAGGGCATGGTTTCACTTCGAAAAATTGCTCGGCATCATCGAAAAACACTACATCAACAAATTGCAGAACGATAGAAGGCACGCGAAGCATTTTACGGCTTAGTGAAACCCCGCGCAAATCCGAGAGGTTTTTAAGTTTCGGCTTGCTTTCGGAGCGCATCTAGGCCCCGACGGCACCGCGCCCCGTGCAGTGATAGTGCAACCAACCTCTGTGCGCTGTCATCGCGCGACGCAGCAGAGGCTGGTTGCACTATCTATCCACGGGGCGCGGTACGGCGGGGCCTAGATGCGCTCCGATAGCAAACCGAAACTTAAAAACCCGTCGAATTTGTGGTTTTTTTCAGAAGGCAGTAAAATGCTTCGCGTGCCTTCTATTGTTCTGCAATTTGTTGATATAGTGTTTTTCAATGATGCTGAGCAATTTTCGAATTGAAACCATGCTCTTAAACAGAATATTAAAAAAGTTAATTACGCAAAAAATAATTAACAACCTAATTATCTCGGACTTTAATAATTTTCTTAAATAGGCCCCTGGCACAGGACCGAAAACGACAGAAGCCTTTTTTGTTGCGACGCGTAGTTTTCGCATTATCGAATTTGTCCACCTTTCGTGAAACACCCTGTGTATATATATATATATATATATATATATATATATATATATATATATGTGTTTTTAACCTTTAAAGAATTGTTTTATAAAAGGTTGTGAAAGCTACTCTTATGTGGTTTCTGGAGGGTGAGTTATACGGCCAGGGGGACATAAAATTGGGGCTATTCGTAATAATCACTTGGCTAAGGAAGTAAAGGTTTTCATTAACTTTTTAATTAATGAAAATTAACATATGGTTTTAATTAGAAACTTTTTAATTAATGAAAATTAACATATGGTTTTAATTAAAAACTTCTTCAGCGTCATCGAAAACCACTAAATCAGTCATTTTCAGAAAGACTTTGAGCGTGTTAGAGGCGTAGTAGTGCACTAAAGTTACCACTCGTGGAGCAGGTACAAGGCTAGCGGATTGCGGTAGGGCGCCCGGGCGATTTTTCCGTCTCTTATGAGCGCCCCAGCCTTGTACCTGCTCCACGAGTGGTAAATTTGATGCACCACTGCGCTTCTACGCTGTCAAAGCCTTTCTAAAAATGACTGATTTAGGGACTTTGGACGACGTTCAGCAAGTTCCTAATTGGAATCATGTGACTATTTTCACTAATTATAATATAATTACCTAATAATACTTAATTAGCCAACTGATCGTTATCATTGGCCCCATATACTATGACCCCCCGGCCGTATCACTCACCTGCACAAAACGCACAAGTCTAGCTTTCACAACTTTTTTATAAACAAATATGTAAAGAAGACATATATATGTATATATATATATATATATATATATATATATATATATATATGTACACTTTGGGAAGGTATTAGGAGTCTTGTTTATAAGTGCGTTACAAGTTTTGTCCGATTTAAGATCAACATCATCATGAACAACAACTTATGGAGTAACCGTGAAGATATTCAAATGAAGCGGAGGATCTTGCGCACTCGTAAAAGGGCTAGGGTTATTAGTTTAGCGTCAGCGATGCATGCAGTAACAAATAATGTCGCGGAAGTAAACAGATGTTTGCTGCTGCAATGTTCCATAATCATAACCGTACTTTAGATGGATTCTTAAAGTCATATTTAGCAAAGTGTTTAGAGTTTCTATCATCCAAACCTAAGTCCGCTTCTGAATTTAAAATAAACGGGTAAGTTACTAAAGAACCGGTAAGAAAATACGAAACGCTTAGTTTAGTTAAAATCCTTTTTCACACGCTGTGATGCAAAACTAGCAAACTTCAAGGGCGATGAAACTCTCCTGAAGATCAGTGATCTCGTTCTAGCTACAGAATTACTCATTTGCTTTTAAATGTCGATTTGAGAAGAAATTCGGTTGATCTAGATTTAATTTCAAATGCTCTCTTGGTGCGTTACTCGGAGTGCATGTGTAAGTACTTAGCGAGTTTTTCATAATTAGTTCAACGGATTGTTCTTCCTAATGAATGAGAAAAGGTTAAGGTCATACCAGTTTTAAAATTGGCTGACAAGAAATATTGTCCAAATTAAGGCCTATTTTGATAACGATTCTGTGTTTTAAGCTATTAGAGCATATAATGTCTAGGCATTTATGAATATGTAGAAATTTGGTAGCTTGTCGGCATGTATTTAGAAAAAAAGGCTGTCTACAGTAGCACAGGTTCTTGAAATGACCCATGATTTTGATGAAGCCATGAGCAGCAGGAGGAAAATTCAACTTATTTCTCCTCGATATATGTAAGGCATTTGATTGAGTTCCAAACAAAAGTTAATTTGAAAACTGAACGGAGTTCTGAACTCAAACAAACTAGTAAAATTGTTAGCCTAGCTCGTAGAAGAAAGAAAACAGTGTGTTTATTTGAAACGCTATGAATGTATTTGATGCCCGTTCATTCCGGAGTGACCCAAATATTTCGTGAGACCTTTGATTTTTCTTGATTATAGTATTGATATAACTAAACAGTAGATGTCGAAATTCGATTATTCGCAAACGAATGTGTTTTATACAACGGTGTTAAACTTTCTCAGTATTAAACTATTCCAAACAATTGCTTCCCAGATAGCTCTCACAGAAAAGGGGCCAACTTGGGCGAGCGTGTGGCAAACGTAAGGGCCTAACTTGGGTCATGTGAGGTTTTGGTCCATGGCGACTGTCAGTGCCAAAGTACGTTACTTAATTACAGCCCTAGTTAGGCGATCCTAGGGCATGCTAAGATTAGGCGTTTTCTCTGGTCCGCCACAGGAGTGCTAAAGTAAGTGTCATACTTGAGCCATAACTTCTAAACTGAATCCTAATTTAACGATTCCAGACGTGCCAAAGATTGGCTTTTCTCAAGACTGCCACAAGGGAGTAAAAAAAGTGCCATATTTGAGCCATCACTGCCAAAGTAAATCAGGGCATGCCGAAGTTCGGCCTTTCTCTGTCTAGCCAATGGATTGCCAAATACGTGACAACGTGCCAAAGAGAGACTAGAGGCCTGCCGAAGTTTTGAATTTTTTTGGTGTGCCACAAAAAATGCTCTTCCACGCGCTCGAGAACAAATTCAAATAAATATTCGTCCGAAACACGATGGTCAGATGTCATCATCTCTGTCCCCAAGCAGCACGACGATACTGGGCAGCGTCGTGCCATTTTTGGCGTACCGTCGTTTCGCCACCCGCCTAGTATTTTCGCAATACTGTAGCGAATAACACGCGAAAAAGAAGAGTGTTTTTGATCGCTCGTGGTGAAGTGAAAGATTATGAGAGCAAGGACTGCCGGGTTGATGTTGTCAAATGCTTCAAGCAAACGTTAAAAAAATGTTGTCGCCACCAGGTTTTTATCTAAAGAAAATGTTGTAGCGTTTTCCCAGTGTAAAGTGGGCGCGGTACTATAGAGTCACAGCCGCTTCTACTTTTTCTGTGGCTAGATTTTGAGAGTTGTTAATCACAGTGCAAGACAGGCACAAAGCTCCACTAAAGTTTCCAACGTTTTGCCCAAAAATGACAAGTGTTGAGGAGACGTGCACACACTAGTCTAGCGCAGAGCTTGCTTGCTGGCATCAGTTGCGGTAATATCAAACCAGTATCACGGCGCGTCTGGATATTGGCGTATGTACCTTCCGCGAGTAGAGTAATCCACCAGAATCTAAATTTGTCAACTCTCCGTTATCTGGTCCAGCCGCGGCAAAACATGCAACCCACCTTTGAGCTGGAGAAATCATAATACGCCCCGAAGTAAAAAGAGAAAAAAATTGCGAGCCAACTTAATTTTATTTTAATCTAATTATGTAGCAGATCACCTGCATACCACCTATACCTCATCGGTCTTCTATCTCCAAACATAAAGATACCATTGCCAACAGTATCTGCCCTGATGAATTAACTCTATCATTTGTTAGAGAATCGAGGTGCCACATATGACAGATGCTAAATGCGCTGTTACGCTCCGACGTCGAGCGTAGCAAACGCGGCGTAGCGCAGCGCACATACTGTATATACTGATTGTTCAGATATTAAGCTGCTGCTTGCCGGCCAATGAAAGGCGCATGTTATGCGCTACGTGGCGTTCGCTGTACTCGACTTCGAAGTATGTCAGAGCCTTAACCGTACTACGAGACACTGAAGCGCAACTCTGACATTTGCTTGGTGATTTGGGACCGAAGACGCCAGATGACCACCGAACGTTCACACGGGAAGCCTAACTCTGGCACTTGTTATGCGATTTGGGCCCATGAAATGCCAGAAGACAGGTGAGCTATGAGGAAGTTACGGCTAACTTGGGCATTTGTTTGGCGATTGGGGCCCAAAGATGCCAGATAGGAGCCGAACTGCCAGGCAGTAAGCATGACTCTGCTACTTGTGCGGCTATTTCGGCACAAAGACGGCAGATGACAGCCGAACTACCAGGGAGTGAAGCCCGAGTCTGGCACTCCTTTTCGCGAATAAGGGCCAAAATACCCATACCCTTGCAAAATAATGTCAAATTTGTCTCTACTCAACTTATTCGGAATTCTCGAGGCCCAAAACTCCAAAAAAATTGCCACATTTTGGACCAAATCTTGGTGCTGCCTTGGATAGAAACGATAATCGCCTAGCGTCGCGATTGACAAATAAAATTAAATAGCTAAAACAGTGTCAATTTCCATCACGCGCAAAAAGCATACCATTGAGTTGGCGAGTACATCATTTGAGGCCAATTGGCTGAAAAGGTAGACGAATGTGAGCACTTGGGATTGAATTGTGATTACAAACCACTATGGAATAAACACATTGGCTCTGTTGTGATGAAACCGACCCACCGGCCTTGGTCCTTACACGTCCGCGTAAGCTTTTTTCTAAACACAAGACAGAGTGTGTACGAAACTTCATTAAGGCCTATTTTAAAATATGCCAACTTTTGTGGGACCCTGCCACAAAAAATTAAAACCAATGATTTGTTAAATGTTACACGAATGTCGATAAGGTTTATTTGCAACCAATATAACATGATTTGTTCGACGCAGCATTATTGCGACAGACGGATTTGCTCAAAGTGAGTAAAAGAGTGCGGGTACATAAATTAAGGTTTTATTCCTAATTATCTTAGCGCGACTGAACGTGTATATCACAAAATATATAATTATTTTCGGCCCCCTAAACACCCAATCTTTCCACGCACGTTCATTAATAAAGTATCCAATTCGATTCAACACTTTGGAGTGTTCGTTTTTTCATTCATTCATTAATGACTAACACGAAATAGGGAATTATAAAATAGGGGGCTCCTACGCTTCGGGTCAACTAAACAGCTTGTGATGTCGCACTGCACATGAGCACAAAGGTCTGCGGCTATGGAGTGTGATGCCCAAAGCTACCAGGGACCCAAAGCGTTGAGTGCTTCCTTCTCTAAAACTCTCTATTGCATCCATCTCTAACACATTCGGAATCCGTTGACTACTTGACCGGCGAGCTCTCACTGCTTTCTTTCTGTGTTAGCTTCAGCTTAATGTCGTTATAGGTGTAAACATGAGTTCGTATTCTTTTGCCATTGAGTGGAATAGGACGTAAGTTGTAACATTGTTTAGTGTATAGAATTATATTAGCATTTCGTTTTTTCAACATTTCAGTTATATTCTGTTATGCCTCTCCTCCTTCACCTTGATCGGGCCAAATAGTAAGTATGTAAAAAGTACATATTTGCACGGCTTGCACTTATGTTGTTTTTGAATTATCGTGAGGGGTATTATTATGTAAAATTGCTGAACTGGAACGAGTGGAGAGGATTGGTCTGCAGAAATGCCTTTTTCCACTTTCGCCCTGCCGGCCTTCTCCTGCAGAATCAAATAAATATATATATATACACATAAAAATTTTATACACTGAATCCAGAAAGGTAGATGAAAAATTGATTGAATCACACACTGCATTTTGTGATGTTAGCGACTTCCAAATTAAAAACGTGCGAGCGAGGTGGTGGAAATTTACTATATAGTTGTTATTCCTCCGAGATTGGTTAATCTTTTTTTTTTATTTTGTCCAAATTTCTGGTTCATTCC
>JAZHYW010038559.1:0-35242 GCA_037355805.1 Ixodes ricinus | reverse complement strand
AAAATGAACATGTGGTTCCATATATAAACCTGCTTGGAGTCATCAGAAACCACAACATCAACAAATAAGAGAAATACTTTGAGTGCGCGGGAAGCGAGATTAGTTCAGAATTGTTATCACCCGTGCTCCAGGTGAAAAGCTAGAGGTGCGAGAAGGCGGATGATAATACACAGAGACACCGCCCGGGCCTTTTTTTCGCATTACGTTGCATTGCGCTTGCTACGTTAACCCGAGTAAAAACTTTGCCTATCACAGCACTTTCCAGTCACTTCAGGTCTTTCTGAAAGTTACACATTTAGGGTTTACAATGGCGCTCAGCGTGTTTTGAATTTAAATGCTCTCTATCTACATTCACCAACTAAAAACCGAAAATTGTTTGGTTAGTGAACCGACGTATCGCGACGCTGAGGCCCGTAGATTATGTGATCCTGGCCGTATCACCCACCAGCACAAACCAAGTAGTATAGCTTTCACAACTTTTTTTAAAATCAAACTGTAAAAAGAAAAGAAGTCTGGATACGTTCTAGTTTAATGCCAACATCACAATAGGTACTGGCATGAATCCTAAGAATACTTTTCATACTTGTTGCAAATTTATAAATATCGTTGTCGGCTGAAAACGTGCTATAATATTTTTAACAAATTCAGTCAAAGAAAATGAACTGACAAGACCTAGTTTTTTGTGATTCTTTTTCTCCTGTTTAACGGAACCACAATATATTCAGATTATTCAGCATGTTCATGTTAGGATTAATTTTATAAAATGAAAAATAAATAAAATCTTGAAAGATTCACGTTTCTCTTTTCCATACTAAAGCGTCTTTGTAGATCTTAAACACATATTTTTTTCCAATGATACGTACCCTAAAGATACGTTTTTTGTTTTGATTGTTACTTTCAGAAGTTAGAATAGAATACTACATGCGAATGAAAATACCTATTTATTCTTGTAATTGATTTGGTGTAATAGGGTGGTCGTTTATCTTCTCTAAACTTTGAAGAGTTTATGTTGATTATTCTGAGTGATTGGGATTTAAAATCGATAAAGAATCGAGGGTACACAACTCGATTCATGTATCTACGGCGTCGCTCACTCACCGTGTGTGCTTGTTTGATGCTGCGCAAACGATTATGTGCCACGTTCTCAGGGCGGGTGTTTTATACGGCCGCCCTGCACTCACCGCAGCGCGCAGCCAGCTCAAGGTCACCAGAAGGATCCGTGTACCTCCGATAACTTTCCTGGAGGAGGCGCCGAGCCCCCTTGATTGTCAGTCACGAACAATTTCACAAGAGGGACAACCGCTATGGGTTTCTCTACCAGACTCGTGCACCGCGTGACGCAGTCAGTGTCAATGCAGTCTCGCGCCTAACAATGAATTTTACCGCCTACGATTTTTCCTCACGTCTAGACTTTAGGGCGCGCGAGTAAGGTTAATGGCTGTCTTTCAGCTTTGAAAACAAATTAAAAACTGCACGCCACGTGTTTGGGTTACGTGTGTCAAACCCTTTAGGTACGTGTAAGAAAATGGTAATGTAAAAACCAGGCAGAAAAACCAAACATGCTGCCATTACTCTAGCGAAAACCGCGCTGTTTAATAAACGGCGAGGAAGGTGCCATTGAATTACGGGACTGTGGTAAAGATCTGCGAAACTGACAGGGATGTATTTGAGGCGCAATAAAAGCTGCCATGCTCCAGAACACAGGAGACGCGACAAGCTAACGACCTCACCCAAAGACTATGTCTAGATATAGTAGTTTCGCTGAGGATGGCATTTTTTTCTCTCTATTTTCTCCGCGCTTTTGCAGAACACGATCAATGTCTTTATGTGTACTGAGCCATTAGAGTAGACCTGAGAGGCTCATTCATACGGAGTGCATCCATCCCTTGAGTGGATAGGGTATTTCTGGAAACTATTGTTTTAATAAGATCGACGAAATCGCAAACTTTTGGTCCAATAAAGCAAAACTGGTGATGAGTGCTATTCCACGTTAAGATTTCGTTCAAACTTGACAACAGAAAGGCGGTTCATTGTTGAGGAAATACAATCCGGGAGTCCGTACTGTGTAAAATATCTTCTTAGAAGCTCCACGGCTTGATTTGTATTTCTAGTAGATTATTATTTCCACTTCCAACCACTTTTAGAAGGCATCAGTGACAAGTAGACATTTTCTCCCAGGTACGGTCTGGCTTAGTTGAGTTGCAGGCGTTAACCGGGTTTCTAAAGGGACGGTCAGTGAAAGAAGAATGCTGGAGGCTAATCTAAAAAGAAGCAAGACATCCGGTAGGACTGTTTTAAACCTATTTCGAAAATGTAACCGCTGATCTTTGGCAATGAAGCATGTCGTCGTGTCAATATATTCATGTATGCGATGCCCTCTCCGTGTACATATTTCTGCATTATCCCTCAATAACAAACATTCGCCATGCATGTCACACATTCGTTATTCCACTATGGGTTCTTGCTTGCCCTTCAAAATGCTTCTAAAGTTAAACTTACATTGCCAAGCAAACGAATCAGAACCGTATTTCACATGTGTCGCGATCAGTAGCCTTTGAAATGACAATCTTAAGAGGTGTAATTGGTTCCAACACAATGCCAGGAGGACGTATTGGCAGTTACATGCTGCTTAACTCATCTTTGACGAAGGAACGTGCATCCTCGAGAATTATTAGGTGCTCCTGAGCCGTCTCTAGTACAACAAACTCCATAATTATATAAGAGCAAGCGAGGGAAATAATAAACTATGAACATGCACACACACCGAGTCCACAAGGGTGTGTGGAGATCGTGTCCATCATTTTATGTTCCCAGTCTCGGCTCTGTTAATGATATAGTTAGTTAACCAGCTTGCCTGCGTTTTTTTACGTTCTAGTGCAACTGTCGGTTCCACAACAAGCGTCGAAGCTAGATTTTTAGTTTTCGGAAAATACTTCAGACTAGCCATGTAATTAAAGCCACAGACAAATAGGTCAGGCAATTGGTTATCATGTTGTATTGTTTTCTTCGAATTTTCGGATCTCCATTTGCCGTCTAAATTCTGCAAGATACGTTGTCAATATTTCACCCGATCTTTTATCAAACATTGTCATATTTGAAGCATGTTTCTCTCACTAACCAATTTTGTAAATAGAATCTGCAGAAGAGTTGTAAGATATAATTATAGATAATCATGCTACACGATAAGAAAAGAGGAGGAGCACCATTTAATCACTTGAGGAAACAAATGCGCTACCACATACAATTAGTCACCTCGGACACAAAAGAGGACAGGGGCAGCCTTTGCGCCCCTACTAATAGCCTCGCAAAGGAGGACATCGAAGTACTTACCATTGCACCCTTGCAATTAGACCACTGGGACTGACCGTTGCGCCCTGCCTCTATGTGCTCAGGGGTAATGCGAATATTTTACATTTTATTTCCAGTCTCTAAAGTTTCTACCCCTAATATTTGTTCTGTTTAAATGAAAGTTGTACCCCACTGAAGAAATATGCCTTGCGCAAGTGCACTCGTTGTACAGTGTGCTGCAATTCTAGAAACAAAATGTTGAAGTCCAAATCCAACGTAGCTTTATTCCTTCGTAGATACGACAATACATTCAAGAATCGCCGAAGCTGAATTTTCGTAAGCGGCAGAATCCACCGTGAGGCCGTATTCGGAATGGAGCAACAGATCTCCACCGTCCGTTAAAGCCCAGGACAAGTTATAGAGGAATGAACCAGAAATTTGGACAAAATAAAAAAAAAGAAGTTAACCAATCTCGGAGGAATAACAACTATATAGTAAACTTCCACCACCTCGCCAGCACGTTTTTAATTTGGAAGTCGCCAACATCACAAAATGCAGTGTGTGATTCAATCAATTTTTCATCTACCTTTTCTGATTCAGTGTATTAAATTTTTATGTGTATGATATATATTTATTTGATTCTGCAGGAGAAGGCCGGCAGGGCGAAAGTGGAAAAAGGCATTTCTGCCAGACCAATCCTCTCCACTCGTTCCAGTTCAGCAATTTTACATAATAATACTATGCTCACGATAATCCAAAAACAACATAAGTGCAAGCCGTGCAAATATCTAGTTACTTTTTAAATATTACTATTTGGCCCGATCAAGGTGAAGGAGGAGAGGCACAACAAAATATCAACTGAAATGTTGCAAAAAAGAAATGCTAATATAATTCAATACACTAAACAATGTTACAACTTACGTCCTATGCCACTCAATGGCAAAAGAATACGAACACATGTTTACACCTATAACGACATTAAGCGAAACTAACACAGAAAGAAATGCAGTGAGTTCGCCGGTCAAGTAGTCAACGGATTCTGAATGTGTTAGGGATGGAGGCAATAGAGAGTTTTAGAGAAGGAAGCACCAACGCTTTGGGTCCCTGGTAGCTTTGGGCATCACACTCCATAGCCGCAGACCTTTGTGCTCATGTGCAGTGCGACATCACAAGCTGTTTAGTTGACCCAAAGCGTAGGAGCCCCTATTTTATAATTCCCTATTTCGTGTTAGTCATTAATGAATGAATGAAAAAACGAACACTCCAAAGTGTTGAATCGAATTGGATACTTTATTAATGAACGTGCGTGGAAAGATTGGGTGTTTAGGGGGCCGAAAATAATTATATATTTTGTAATATACACGTTCAGTCGCGCTAAATAATTAGGAATAAAACCTTTAATTTATGTACCCGCACTCTTCTACTCACTTTGAGCAAATGCGTCTGTCGCAATAATGCTGCGTCGAACAAATCATGTTATATTGGTTGCAAATAAACCTTATCGACATTCGTGTAACATTTAACAAATCATTGGTTTTATTTTTTGTGGCAGGGTCCCACAAAAGTTGGCATATTTTAAAATAGGCCGTAATGAAGTTTCGTACACACTCTGTCTTGTGTTTAGAAAAAAGCTTACGCGGACGTGTAAGGACCAAGGCCGGTGGGTCGGTTTCATCACAACAGAGCCAATGATGTTTATTCCATAGTGGTTTGTAATCACAATTCAATCCCAAGTGCTCACATTCGTCTACCTTTTCAGCCAATTGGCCTCAAATGATGTACTCGCCAACTCAATGGTATGCTTTTTGCGCGTGATGGAAATTGACACTGTTTTAGCTATTTAATTTTATTTGTCAATCGCGACGCTAGGCGATTATCGTTTCTATCCAAGGCAGCACCAAGATTTGGTCCAAAATGTGGCAATTTTTTTGGAGTTTTGGGCCTCGAGAATTCCGGAATAAGTCGAAGTAGAGACAAATTTGACATTATTCTGCAAGGGTATGGGTATTTTGGCCCTTATTCGCGAAAGGAGTGCCAGACTCGGGCTTCACTCCCTGGTAGTTCGGCTGTCATCTGCCGTCTTTGTGCCGAAATAGCCGCACGAGTAGCAGAGTCATGCTTACTGCCTGGCAGTTCGGCTCCTATCTGGCATCTTTGGGCCCCAATCGCCAAACAAATGCCCAAGTTAGCCGTAACTTCCTCATAGCTCACCTGTCTTCTGGCATTTCTGGGCCCAAATCGCATAACAAGTGCCAGAGTTAGGCTTCCCGTGTGAACGTTCGGTGGTCATCTGGCGTCTTCGGTCCCAAATCACCAAGCAAATGTCAGAGTTACGCTTCAGTGTCTCGTAGTACGGTTAAGGCTCTGATATACTTCGAAGTCGAGTGCAGCGAACGCCACGTAGCGCATAACATGCGCCTTTCATTGGCCGGCAAGCAGCAGCTTAATATCTGAACAATCAGTATATACAGTATGTGCGCTGCGCTACGCCGCGTTTGCTACGCTCGACGTCGGAGCGTAACAGCGCATTTAGCATCTGTCATATTGGCACCTCGATTCTCTAACAAATGATAGAGTTAATTCATCAGGGCAGATACTGTTGGCAATGGTATCTTTATGTTTGGAGATAGAAGACCGATGAGGTATAGGTGGTATGCAGGTGATCTGCTACATAATTAGATTAAAATAAAATTAAGTTGGCTCGCAATTTTTTTCTCTTTTTACTTCGGGGCGTATTATGATTTCTCCAGCTCAAAGGTGGGTTGCATGTTTTGCCGCGGCTGGACCAGATAACGGAGAGTTGACAAATTTAGATTCTGGTGGATTACTCTACTCGCGGAAGGTACATACGCCAATATCCAGACGCGCCGTGATACTGGTTTGATATTACCGCAACTGATGCCATCAAGCAAGCTCTGCGCTAGACTAGTGTGTGCACGTCTCCTCAACACTTGTCATTTTTGGGCAAAACGTTGGAAACTTTAGTGGAGCTTTGTGCCTGTCTTGCACTGTGATTAACAACTCTCAAAATCTAGCCACAGAAAAAGTAGAAGCGGCTGTGACTCTATAGTACCGCGCCCACTTTACACTGGGAAAACGCTACAACATTTTCTTTAGATAAAAACCTGGTGGCGACAACATTTTTTTAACGTTTGCTTGAAGCATTTGACAACATCAACCCGGCAGTCCTTGCTCTCATAATCTTTCACTTCACCACGAGCGATCAAAAACACTCTTCTTTTTCGCGTGTTATTCGCACAGTATTGCGAAAATACTAGGCGGGTGGCGAAACGACGGTACGCCAAAACTGGCACGACGCTGCCCAGTATCGTCGTGCTGCTTGGGGACAGAGATGATGACATCTGACCATCGTGTTTCGGACGAATATTTATTTGAATTTGTTCTCGAGCGCGTGGAAGAGCATTTTTTGTGGCACACCAAAAAATTCAAAACTTCGGCAGGCCTCTAGTCTCTCTTTGGCACGTTGTCACGTATTTGGCAATCCATTGGCTAGACAGAGAAAGGCCGAACTTCGGCATGCCCTGATTTACTTTGGCAGTGATGGCTCAAATATGGCACTTTTTTTACTCCCTTGTGGCAGTCTTGAGAAAAGCCAATCTTTGGCACGTCTGGAATCGTTAAATTAGGATTCAGTTTAGAAGTTATGGCTCAAGTATGACACTTACTTTAGCACTCCTGTGGCGGACCAGAGAAAACGCCTAATCTTAGCATGCCCTAGGATCGCCTAACTAGGGCTGTAATTAAGTAACGTACTTTGGCACTGACAGTCGCCATGGACCAAAACCTCACATGACCCAAGTTAGGCCCTTACGTTTGCCACACGTTCGCCCAAGTTGGCCCTTTTCTGTAGAGACTATCTGGGAAGCAATTGTTTGGAATAGTTTAATACTGAGAAAGTTTAACACCGTTGTATAAAACACATTCGTTTGCGAATAATCGAATTTCGACATCTACTGTTTAGTTATATCAATACTATAATCAAGAAAAATCAAAGGTCTCACGAAATATTTGGGTCACTCCGGAATGAACGGGCATCAAATACATTCATAGCGTTTCAAATAAACACACTGTTATCTTTCTTCTACGAGCTAGGCTAACAATTTTACTAGTTTGTTTGAGTTCAGAACTCCGTTCAGTTTTCAAATTAACTTTTTGTTTGGAACTCAATCAAATGCCTTACATATATCGAGGAGAAATAAGTTGAATTTTCCTCCTGCTGCTCATGGCTTCATCAAAATCATGGGTCATTTCAAGAACCTGTGCTACTGTAGACAGCCTTTTTTTCTAAATACATGCCGACAAGCTACCAAATTTCTACATATTCATAAATGCCTAGACATTATATGCTCTAATAGCTTAAAACACAGAATCGTTATCAAAATAGGCCTTAATTTGGACAATATTTCTTGTCAGCCAATTTTAAAACTGGTATGACCTTAACCTTTTCTCATTCATTAGGAAGAACAATCCGTTGAACTAATTATGAAAAACTCGCTAAGTACTTACACATGCACTCCGAGTAACGCACCAAGAGAGCATTTGAAATTAAATCTAGATCAACCGAATTTCTTATCAAATCGACATTTAAAAGCAAATGAGTAATTCTGTAGCTAGAACGAGATCACTGATCTTCAGGAGAGTTTCATCGCCCTTGAAGTTTGCTAGTTTTGCATCACAGCGTGTGAAAAAGGATTTTAACTAAACTAAGCGTTTCGTATTTTCTTACCGGTTCTTTAGTAACTTACCCGTTTATTTTAAATTCAGAAGCGGACTTAGGTTTGGATGATAGAAACTCTAAACACTTTGCTAAATATGACTTTAAGAATCCATCTAAAGTACGGTTATGATTATGGAACATTGCAGCAGCAAACATCTGTTTACTTCCCGCGACATATTTGTTACTGCATGCATCGCTGACGCTAAACTAATAACCCTAGCCCTTTTACGAGTGCGCAAGATCCTCCGCTTCATTTGAATATCTTCACGGTTACTCCATAAGTTGTTGTTCATGATGATGTTGATCTTAAATCGGACAAAACTTGTAACGCACTTATAAACAAGACTCCTAATACCTTCCCAAAGTGTATATATATATATATATATATATATATACTATATATATATATATATAGCTTCTTTACATATTTGTTTATAAAAAAGTTGTGAAAGCTAGACTTGTGCGTTTTGTGCAGGTGAGTGATACGGCCGGGGGGTCATAGTATATGGGGCCAATGATAACGATCAGTTGGCTAATTAAGTATAATTAGGTAATTATATTATAATTAGTGAAAATAGTCACATGATTCCAATTAGGAACTTGCTGAACGTCGTCCAAAGTCCCTAAATCAGTCATTTTTAGAAAGGCTTTGACAGCGTAGAAGCGCAGTGGTGCATCAAATTTACCACTCGTGGAGCAGGTACAAGGCTGGGGCGCTCATAAGAGACGGAAAAATCGCCCGGGCGCCCTACCGCAATCGCTAGCCTTGTACCTGCTCCACGAGTGGTAACTTTAGTGCACTACTACGCCTCTAACACGCTCAAAGTCTTTCTGAAAATGACTGATTTAATGGTTTTCGATGACGCTGAAGAAGTTTTTAATTAAAACCATATGTTAATTTTCATTAATTAAAAAGTTTCTAATTAAAACCATATGTTAATTTTCATTAATTAAAAAGTTAATGAAAACCTTTACTTCCTTAGCCAAGTGATTATTACGAATAGCCCCAATTTTATGTCCCCCTGGCCGTATAACTCACCCTCCAGAAACCACATAAGAGTAGCTTTCACAACCTTTTATAAAACAATTCTTTAAAGGTTAAAAACACATATATATATATATATATATATATATATATATATATATATATATACACAGGGTGTTTCACGAAAGGTGGACAAATTCGATAATGCGAAAACTACGCGTCGCAACAAAAAAGGCTTCTGTCGTTTTGGTCCTGTGCCAGGGGCCTATTTAAGAAAATTATTAAAGTCCGAGATAATTAGGTTGTTAATTATTTTTTGCGTAATTAACTTTTTAATATTCTGTTTAAGAGCATGGTTTCAATTCAGAAAATTGCTCGGCATCATTGAAAAACACTATATCAACAAATTGCAGAACAATAGAAGGCACGCGAAGCATTTTACTGCCTTCTAAAAAAAACCACAAATTCGACGAGTTTTTAAGTTTCGGTTTGCTATCGGAGCGCATCTAGGCCCCGCCGTACCGCGCCCCGTGGATAGATAGTGCAACCAGCCTCTGCTGCGTCGCGCGATGACAGCGCACAGAGGTTGGTTGCACTATCACTGCACGGGGCGCGGTGCCGTCGGGGCCTAGATGCGCTCCGAAAGCAAGCCGAAACTTAAAAACCTCTCGGATTTGCGCGGGGTTTCACTAAGCCGTAAAATGCTTCGCGTGCCTTCTATCGTTCTGCAATTTGTTGATGTAGTGTTTTTCGATGATGCCGAGCAATTTTTCGAAGTGAAACCATGCCCTTACAAAACAAACACAATAAAGGAATAGAGATTCAGCTAATCAAACTCGAGTGGGAATAGAGACTTTCTCTACATGTTCGCCACCGAAATTTCCCACTTTTTCCACTATGCACCACATGAAGGAGGCCATTGTTATAAGACCCCTCGTCTTGAATGTTCAGGAATCGCTCCACTTCAGCAATCACTTGGTTACAGTCCTGGAAATGCTTTCTATTTTTTGACCACACTAGAAGCGTCTGTGCCATTTAACCAAAAGTGTCGCAAACTGGGACGTTGTCCCCGAACAACGCCCCCAGATTGTAATGGACAATATCCTTGGTATTGCTTCCCTTTAAATGAAAAAAAACGGATCACTGTACGTGCTTTGCACCGACGGGCGGTGCCATTTTTGTTTCGTCTCTAGCTGGAGTTCCGAGCTACTATACCATGCAATGTTTATACTGTGCGGAAACTAGAGGGACGCGCGCTCATGAGGTGGCTGTATTGTTCCGTTTCCTTTATTTTTTTTTGTGCCGATAATACGAACTTTATGAACGCCCCTCCTATTTAAAAAGATGAGGGGTGAATAGTCGCTCTCGGCTCAACCAGACCGAGCGTTCCTCTGATCGCTCGCTCCCCTTTTCATATCAGGTCCGTTGATGCACTTCATGCCTTAAGCAGCCTTCGCTCCCGTTGATTGGTAGAACGGGAGGTGGTGGCGACAGAAATTTGGCTGCTGCCAGTTGTTGAGGATGGCACGAGTCTTTTAATTGTAGTTGATGAAGAAGTGTCGCGCCGTGGCATGCTTGCGGATAGTAAGTGCCCGGATGCTGCGGTCTGCAGCGCAGGACATTAGTTTTCACTATTTAGCTATATATATATATGTCTGTGTGTGTGCGTGCGTGTGTGTGTTTGTGTGTGTGTCAGTATCCCAATTTTCTGAAAGGTTGGGAAAATCATAAAGCGTCTAGTCCAATAAATCTATTATACTGACGTCATCCACGCTGGCAAAATTAAGACCTATAAGTTTTTCTATCTGATACATTTATTTGAATGGACAAGTCAAGGAACATCAGTTTGTGGTAAGAAATTTCACATAACACTTCAACACTAAATTCATCAACGTCATTTCTAAGAAAAAGGGAATCAGATATGGAAATAGATTTTTCATGGTTCCTAGTAAAATATTTTACTAGCTGTATTAGGTCATACGTAATTGCACTATCAAAAATTCATTCGACACTTTCTATCTTTCTTAGACCGGTAGACAAAAAAATAATTGAAGGGAAATTAAAATCACCTGGAATTATTACTTTACCGTTCGTTCTGTACAGCTTTAAAACATATGCTCTCGTCGTTTCTAAGACATTTGACTATACATTGGGAGGCATATTCATAATGATATCATTACAAATTGAAAGTTATGAATTTTTATTTTAAACCAAAGTTCTTCAGTATTTATTTACCCTTTATCTAAAAAAATATCGACTCAGCAATTTAAGAACTACAGCAACAACTCCACCCACTGTTTACACATTTTTGTTAATTAGTTCATAACCTGGAACTACAATTTAGTTGTTCAGAATGTTTGAGTTAAACCAGATTTCAGTTAGAACAACAATGTAAGAGACATGCGTCAACAGATTATGTTCAAGCTCTAACAATTTACTCATAATACTTCTTTCATTAATGTTTATACATTTTAATTTATCTGGTAGTTTTGGAAACTTTTGCCCTTTTGTATTTGGAGTATTGCATCGATACATTTCACCCCTGGCGTGAGCCAATCCGTAAGTTGCATTCTCTACTAGAATTCTAATAAACATTTGCTAAATAAAAACGCCATTTTTCTGTTTTTTTAGTGAGAACTTTACCACAGACATTTTCGTACCGTCAGAAATGTCATAATCAGTTGCGCTGAGCTTTGCCCAGATTCTTAAAACAACAAGATTTTTTTGTGGTGAATAAAATATCATAATAACTGGTTTTGGACTTCATTGATGTCTTTTTTGAAGCCGATGCAACCTTTTGAGACCATTCACCTATGACCCCAGATGTTTAGAAAAATATCACTGGAAACAAAAATGAGAAAGCTAGGTTATCTTCTTTTCAGCTTCCACCTCGCACATGACGCGAATAATTACATTGTTTTGTCTACTTCTGCTTTCAACATCATCAATAGTACCTCCAAAAATCTGCGACTGCTTTTTTTAGAGTTCATTTATTTTATGTTATTGTTGTTTCTTTTTTTTATCCAAGACCTGCAGTTTTCCAGCTTCGACTTCTGGTAGCTTTATTTTTTATATATGCTTCTGTTGTTGTTTTTATTAGAAGTGTGAATTTCTGCAACGTCGTTTCGCATTGTTTTAAGAGTTATGCTCAATCGAGAGACCTGGATTCAATTAAACGTCACCACATAGCGAAAAACACTTTTAAAGAGCTGTGGAGATTTCTGGATACAATTCAATGAACACGATTGGGCTTGGCAGCAGCAGAAGAACGCACATCGTTGCATCATATATGACTTAGTATCAAGATAGGTTCCACCAACCTGATTACAAAGAAGAACAAGTTACTTAGTCATCGTGGTTAGCAATAGTATAAAATACATATCTGATTACTTTTGAAAACAAGACGAGCGCATGGTTAATGGTAAAAGACTCCGAACAGTAAAGCAGAAAAGTGTCGAGCAGGAGACTATTAATAATATATACATATATGAATGTAGTTTTATAGATCCTAGTAAAAATTCAGCCAGTGAAACACGCTCGTACCAAGAGAGAATGTGTCCTCACGGTCGATCTCCCCGTGAGTCCTTACCGTCCGCGGTAATTCTTTTCACGCGATGGCCCGAATCGGCGACGTCACCGGACGTCGGATGCGGCTTTGAAATCTTGACGGTAGTGCACCGACGCACACAATGTCGGCCCAACTCCTGAATGAAAACCGTTTACCCAAAAGCTTTAAACAAAGTGGCCCGTGCTGGCGAAGGCACGTTGACGGGACGGGGGGAGAACACAACTATTTGAATTATACAATACGTAGCGAAGATCAGCGCTCACTAGAGGCAACAGTTCGTTGTCAACAATAGGATATCGCCAGCATTATTCTGGCTCATACAAACCTCAAAACCGGTTGTGCTGGTTAAGCAGTAGTACAGGTGTAGGGACGCGCAGTTTTTCAATTTATTCAGTATATCTTATGGAACAGTACTTCCGGCTTAGGTTTAAGAGAAAGTGATGCAGGTAGAACGTTACGTAATGACCACGGCGTGATGCGCGTGAAAGTACCCCGGGTAAGTGTTGAGAATAGTAATGGACCAAGTTATTTTTTTTTAATGCGGAAAGAATGGACTTTTCTTGAAGTTACCAGTTTCACTTTCGTCTCAGCTATCAGTTTCACTCTGTCTATTTGATAACTTTCTAATTGGTATTTGCTTAATAGTTATTGAGCAGTTAACTTTGCAAACAAGATGGGAAAGGATTTTGTTTTTAAGAGTATATCTGCAATCAAAATTCGCCCATCTAAACAAGTATTTTCGCCATTCTGAATATTCCGTTGAATATGAAATTCAAAATTTAGTGTTTGTTTGATGGCACTGCATTGCATTTTTCTTTTGGGTCCTACATTTTGCTAGGCGTATCTTCCTGTAAACGATGCAAATTATTACGTATTATTCGTAACAACACGTATTAATCAAAAATAAGCTACACGCGTACTTGCTTCAAGCCCTACAATTACGACTCTGATCAGGAAATCGAAAACACTTTTTATCGCATCCTTGGTTACGCCACGTCATCATCTTTCAATTTAGACATAAGGCCAACAACCAAGTCTTGCACAAGAATTAAGCCATGCGCAGTGTATTTTTAGCCTGGAATACATTATAGGGAAGGACTGGCCGCTTCCCATGTTAATAAAGCGTCAAACAAAACTCGTTCTGTTGGCGGACGACGGTCCACCTAAATCAGCGAACCTCGAATGTTATATTGTGCATGATTCCTCGGCAATTGTATTCCAAATCTTGCAGAAAAAGTGGTCATTTCTCAAAAATCTTTGAACGAAACATATATGGCGGGTAAATTCTCAATTAGTGGACAAAACTGAAAACCGTTATTCCGTCATGTTAGTTTTAGAGTTTTTGACATCTAAGGACCAAAGACGGATGTTAGGATTCGAGGGAACGTCACAGGTCGCGTATTTGAGAGCTTCTAAGCTCAGATACTTTCTCCACAATAAATAAACTTTTTCATTGTTTTTATAAAGTACCTTAAAAAGGCACGACGTAGGTCTTTTTTTTTTCATTTTCTTTTGTGAAAATCGATAAGCGGGCACCATTGACAATCATTTACATGTTTTGGTGATGGTAATTTTTCTAAAATTAATTCAATAACTTAAATTATATACCAAATTAAAGCTTAAACAAAACAAATATTCAGCAACCATAATATATAATCAAGTAGGTTTTAGCGTAAAACGCCACAAGTGGAAACTTAAAAGCACGAATTTCAACATGCTTTTTCTAAGAAGAGGCATATTAAATTTCTTTGATATGAAGAGCACTCCGTATGGTCTAAAACATCCAGTGAAAAGAATATATGGTTTTAACTTCTATCGTTGAGGCTAAATAAATATTTAATGCATTATCATAAAGTACTCCAGTTCGAACAACCAGCTCCGACAAGATCGGTTCCTGAAACCTTTGGTCTCAAGTTCTGCTCTTCCTCCTCGTCCGCTTCGGACTGGCCGTTCCCTATGATACCCCCCCCCCCCGCCTTCCTAAGCGGGGAAGCCCGCATTAGCGGGGAAGCACCTTAGCGGGGAAGTGCAGCGATCAAGCAGTCGTCATTCTTTTGATACCGTAAAAACGAAAACGCGGCTGGTTCTATTAACGGTTTCCGTAAAATTAACGTCGGTTCTTCCACAACTTGTTGCTTGTTTTTGAATAGCATAGTGAAAGTCCTCGAATCACGACAAACTACCGGAAAAGGACCATCGTAAAGAGGTTGGAGAGGCGCTTTGACACCGTCGTGCCGAATGAGTGGATGTGTACACTTTGCCAGATGAGGACTGACGAAGACACTTCGTGTGGAAGAAATTATTGCAGCAGTGGGACGTAGGTCTTGCATTAGGAGCCGCAGCCGGTGAGCGTAGTCGTGGGGCTGTTAATATTGGATTGAAGCGGCTGTTGGGAAAAATCCCTTGTGTTTGGAGAGACATTCCATAGACCAGCTCGGCTCTACTGCAGTTGTAATCAGTTTTAAACGCTCTGCGGATGCCGAGCATTATTGAAAACTGCGTCCATGATCGCCTTCGACAAGACTGCGTCCATGACGCAGTCTTGTCCTGTGATTTCATGGTAGCTTTCAATTGCCGATGAAAGTGCTCTACCATTCCATTAGACATTGGGTGATTACGCGGTGGTGTGAATGTGATGTGCGCCCAGTAAGTAGAGAGCAGGCTTCGAAATAATGAAGATACTAAACTGACGTCCGCGGTCCGTTGTGATGATTTGCGGTACCATGAGCGACTCAGCACACATGTCGACAAGCGTTTGGGCGACCATCTGTGCCGTTAAATCTTTCATAGGGGCGACCTCCGGCCATGGCGTAAACATGTCGACAAGTGTCAGGAGGTATCGGTAATCGTGTGGTGAAGGAAGTGGACTCACAGTGTCGGCATGAATGTGAGCAAATCGAGCGTCAGGCGAATTGAAGGAG
The DNA here is from genome assembly GCA_037355805.1 of Ixodes ricinus. Classification (NCBI taxonomy): domain Eukaryota; kingdom Metazoa; phylum Arthropoda; class Arachnida; order Ixodida; family Ixodidae; genus Ixodes; species Ixodes ricinus. The sequence goes on along the minus strand of JAZHYW010038559.1, from coordinate 19,742 downwards.
GTCCAAGGGGGTCATCGCGTGCGTTGAATCTTTCTGCGTTCACAGTCAATGCATCGCAAGGAGGGAAAGTGCGCAGGCGAGCTGGCTAGGAAACATCATTGAAAGAAAACCTGAGACTTGAAAGTAAACATCTTCGACAAAAATCTGTCTGGTTTGGAAGAAACAATCCGAAATAAAAATAAAATATCAAACCAAAAACTCAGAAAGAATCAATTCCCAACATATCGGGGACCTGACTCCTTGTTGAGGGGGTAACTAAATGAAAGAGGACAGCGAGAGCTTCTACCTCATCTTACTCTTCGAACCGAGTTGATGTTTTGTTAGCGTGACGCAGGCCCTAGACGTAGATAGATGGCAAGGCCCCGAGGGATATGTTAATGTTCCCCGCTGTGTTCTGAATAAGCCACGACTCAGAACACACGCGTTTTCGGATATGCAGATCCGTGTCTCTCACGTGCGCGTTCCCGAAGTCGCTCCTCAGCGTTTCTGAGCTTTTGGTTTGAGAGTTCTTTACTTCGGAAGCCTGAGACTGGGACAAACTGTAAATACTGAGAGCACGACACAAGAATCTCAAACGTACCTGACGTTTATTCACAGGAGGACGCCAATAAATGCCCGTCCACATGAAAACAGGAAGAAAAAATAGTAGGAAAGATACCTCCCCCACGAAGCAAGACAGACAGCCACCATCCCCACACAGAGGAACCGCCGCCCGGAAACACTACCAATTCCCGAGGACCTGAACGATAAGCTTCCTCAATGTCACGCGAGCCAGCACATTCATAAAATAAGCCCCCACCCTTCCCCTGCCTCGCTTGGCAGCAGACCTCCAAGGCCAAGAAACAGCAACAACGAAGCAGGCAACACAAAACAATCAAAGCAAGAGAAAGCCTCTCGCGTATTACCCCAGCACCGAAGGCGGTTGACATCAAAACATCACCGTGGTCACCTATACTCAAGGATTATTTTATAATACTTTTAAACATGTCTCTTTTTTTTACACAAAATTGAGGTCTCTTTTTACAAGAAGAAACACGAACTACATTCACCAATGTGTCTAGCCAGTTCTGAATTTGGCCAACTAATTTCTCACGATTTCACTTACGTTCAAGCAGGCGCTCGTTTCTGCAGCGGCATTGTCTGGCACACATAGAATAAACCAAAATCAGGAAATGATGTTTGTGCACAACCTCCTTTTCACAAGCTATCCACGGATCCTTATGCCTCTTTGCACACTCCTGTTACCTGTCCTGGCTTAACGGGCGTGAGTTTGCCAAGTCGAAAATCTTCCTGGTCCATTCCGAGTCTTCGTATAACATCTCTCGCACGGTCTTGCAGAACGACGAACTTCACTGGTCACGTCTCGCCGTAAATCTTGATCCGGCAGTGCACCTTCCAACGGGTGAAATAGAGGCCCTTCGGCGGTACGTATCTGCGGGCCATCCCACCGGAGTAGTGACTTTCCGAAGGCGTCGAGAGAGTCTCCCTCTCACAACGGAGTAGTCCGCTCCGGTGTCCACGAGTGCCGACGCGTCGCTGGCCGCTGATGATAACCTTGAAGTTGTTGGACACCGTTGCAGAATTGTCGTTCCGACACGTGTCGTGTTCAAGTGGGATCTCTCAGGCGTTCTTGTAGGCTCTTGGCATTTATCGTTCTTCGGCAACACCACGTCCAGGCGTTGCCGCGCCTAGTTTTCCCGGCGGGACAGGGGAGACAGGCTGTCACGGCGCGACCGACGGAGAGGTGTTGCGAAAAGTCAGGGGGTGGAAGGGGGGTGGGGAGAACGGTTAACTTCGTTGTGCTGTCAGCACTGGTGACGGAGGGAACGACGGAGAGTATTCCCTGATGTCGCGAGTGGTTTTCGGGCCTGTCTTTGGCAGGGGGCCGTTCGCCGCAGTGCCTCAGAGAGCGCTATAGAGCACACTCCGGCAGATCGTGGTCAGCCTCTGCGCAGTGGCAGTACAGCGAAGTTGTCGGTCAGCCGTACCCCTGCGACATCGGTCCTCCCTGGCAATACATGTTGGGGCGCGTTGTAGTAGAGCCGGTCTTTCTGGCGTCGGATACACTGTGCCATTTGGAACTCTCGACAAAGTGGTGACGTGAACTGGCGGACAGCCGGTGCTCGTCATCGCGCCAGTGAAGCGTAGGTCGAGACCGGTTCGTCGATAGGTTCAGCGGCTGCGGGACAGGAGCCTCCGGTTGAAGGGCTCGCTGCACTTGTTCTGGACGAGTTCAGTGAATGAAGGCGCGAGCTTGCCAATCTGTTGCCGGCACCAGCTTCCTAAGCTCCTCAGGACGAGGCTCTGACAATCTCACCGGGATCCCAGAGACGCCAGAGCTGCTAGAAACGATGCTGCGGCTCGACGATGTAATCACGCCGGCACTGGTGAACCGCAGGACAATGGTTCCCTCCTCGCGAGCAGCGCGCCCTTTAAAGTTGATTGCTTCTGAGATGAAGCGTTCCACTCCGGCCGGAGGATTGCGGACAAGGCCGGCCTGAGAATTTCATCACTGACACCTCGGGATGAGTGCCCGCAGGTACTTTTCTATCGGTGGCCTGCGGGTCGGAGGTGGGCGGACAGGCGGAGGACGTCTTCAGCAAAACTGGTGATGCTTTCCTTGGGTCCCTGGTTCCGCTCCTTCAAAGCAGGTATTCGGCCCGCTCCCGGCGGTGCTGACTGACATGTGTTCTTCAGCTCGTTCTTGCAAACTTCCCGCGCGGTCAATGAGACTTCTTGATTTTCGTGCTATTGCCGTGCTGTTCCTTCCAGTGAGAAGTAGATGTTCTGGGAGGCGTTGATTACCAGCTCATCCCGTTGCGGCGGAGGCCACCATGTCATACTGCTGGAGCGAGTATTCTACGTCCCTCGTAGATTTCACCTCTGAATATGGCGTCGGCAGCGCAGGGCACCACAGGCAAGACCAGGCAGCAGGCGCAGGCTGCGGGGGAGTGGGGGGGGTTCGTCTGCTGGGCCGTGGAGCTCATGAGTCGGACTTTGATGGTTTCTTTGCCATGTCCGGCAGTGGGTGCAAAGCTCCAGGGCGTTGTCCTCCGGAAACGCTGGCTCGCCCGGGGCCCTGTCTGTTCTAAAAATGGTGGACTTGGTGTAGGGCCCGCCAGCCTGGTCCTTGGAGGGAATTAAGTGCAGAAGACATAAGGTGTAACCCTTCTCACCTCTTGCAGAATATCGCGGCGTGGTGACCAAAAAGAATAACGTGAAATTACAGAAAGAAAGAACGTTTATTGAAGCGAACTTGTGCCCCCAAACAAAAAAAGAATAATAACAGTCGTCGTAGGCGAGCGCAGATGTCGGCGTACTTGTAGGTTCGAGCGCTGGCGTAAAACTGACTTCGTAGAGCCACGCGGAGCGCTCTTTGCTGACGCACGGGTTTCGCGAACATTCGAACTAGAATGTTCGGCCTTCGAACATTCTAAACAAGAAGCTTCTCGGACGCTGTCAAAACTAACTTTACAACAAAATATTCAAACACAAATCTCCAAACACAGCTAGGTGACTGGTGCGCGACCGAAAAAATCCGCCTGGTCCAGGTATCAAACCCGCGACTTCTCCATTTGCCAGTGGAGCGCTCTACTAACTGAGCTATCCAGGGGTTGGACGTCAGTAGAGTAAACAGGTTTTATCAGCTGCCACCAGTCTAACACCAACAAGGGTGAAAGGCTTGCATTTTAACGTTATGATTATAATGCAATGTAAATGCAAAGGTGCAAGCGAGCTGTACAAGAATGATAAAAATAATCCCTGGAGCAGGTGAACTACGCAATGGGGTGCCCTAAAAAATCTGGAACCTTCCTGTGGGACTGCTGGAACGTGTTGTTGTTGCTGTTATCCGGGGCGTTGAATAGAACCCAGATCCAACAAAACTGGAAAGAAATGTACCTAAAGAATTCTAGATAACCAAGCGAATACGTCTGAAAATCTTCAAGATGCTGCATACCAAATAAGTTAATCTTAATCACAAAATACATGGCATGACTGGAATATTACTAAGCTCGAAACTGGACTGAATAACATCCAAAGCAAAATGGTGAAATCGACTGTCTGAAGAAGTCCGTTGCTAAACTGGAACAAACGGTGAGACAGCCAAATATGAAGTTAATCGTCTTAAAAATAGACGCGAAAAATTGCAGGAGGACGCTTAAGATTCACCTTTGAGAGTGGAACACGATAGCTAAACATAAACCCCCGCTTGTTCCAAAGCCGTGCAGAAGCTTATTTGCGAGGCCTAGTGGATAGCGTGTCTGAGTAGCAACCAAGTTGGTTCGAAACCCGCCTCCACCTAAGATTCTTCAAATTCGTTCTTTATGGCAAATGAATTACTTTATAATGTGAAATTATTGAAGCCAAGCGGCGACCTTTAATTAAATCCACGTTTGACGTCACGTTTCATGTGAGCGTTGGGGGTTGTTTGAGATTCCCGTGCGAGGTCATGTCGTCATGACCCTATCGACCAACCAGGATTATCCCGTCCCACGCTACCGACGCCGACGCCGGCTTTCCGCCGACCGAAGGCCCTCAAACTATCGCTTTAATAAATAATGTGTCTGGGCTGTTTCAACGAGATCCCGAGAGCACTGAGGATCTAAAACGAACAGCAATGAATGACCGTCTTCGCAAAACGCTTTGCGCCACAGCAACTTCCATGGAGCGATTTCATAGACTTGGACGAAATCGTGATGTACAGTAGATAGGTCAGTAATCGGAAAGTTTTACGCCCTCTATGCGAAATGTGACATCCTAAAATTATGTTGAAAACTTGAAGGAGCGAAGCTCTGCGTCAGCAGTGACTACAAAAATGAAGCTTTGGAATCTACCTGCAGGTTTTCCCCTCTCATTTTAACCCAGATTAAGATCAATTTAATTGAAGTGCAAGTCACTTTAATTCTAGCGCCATTCAACTTAATCCCGGCGCTACCCGTTTAAATCCCGAGTTCGGTCAATTTAATACACAAGATATACATGCACGCCTTTGTCTTCAGAGGTTGTGTTTCGCTTACGCTTTTGATAAATTCGAGTAATTATAGATACAACTAGATTTTGTTGGAGGACCATTGGTATATTGATCACTATTTTGATCACTTGGAGTTACTAGTCGCATGATTGACATATGGATTACTCTTTCTTGGTAACCTCGAGTTATTAGTGGCGCACTCGACTTTAGCTGAATTTGACATTTTGTTCACTCTTTCTCCTACTCCATCTTATTATTGATACACTTCAGATGATATAAGAACAGTTGCAATTTGGGATAACACTTTTATTACTTCTCGTTATTATTGACACCACTGACTTAAAATCGCTTCCACTTCTAATTACTTCGACCTATTCATAACACAATTTACACAAAAAAGTCTAACAAACATTTTTCTTAGTCTCGGTTACTTCGAGGAATTAATGACAAAAACATAACTTTGTTGAAGCTTATTTGATCTTCTGGTTAATTTGAGTAAAATGGCTAAAATTGACACAAACAACTTTATAGAAGAAAACATTTCGTTACACAGTTCATGACTTTGATTAACATTGACAAAGACGACTTCATATAAGTTCATTTTAGAGTGTGATTACTGATTTGATTAATCCCTGTTACTATTCACCTAATTGACCTGAAATTAACTCACTTAACTTAGTGGTTACTTTCTATGTTCCCCGATATGTTAGTCACGTAACTGTGTTATTATCAACATTATTGACATCTTTGAGTAACTAGTAGACCTATTTCACTTTATTATTGGTTTAACTGACATAATCCTCGATCTCATTATCACTTTGAGCATTTATACCACCAAGCGATTTATTCTCGCCTCAGTTCCCATTTCGATCACTCTTTTGATTACTTCGATTTACTATTGACCCAATGGAGTTGGATTCGGCCTAATTGACATCATGATTACTCTTGTCATTAGCTTGAGCAAACTATAGACTAACCTATTATGAGTTCGAGTCACATAATGGTTACTCTTTGATTACTTCGAGTTACTATTGAGCCAATCGCCATTTTCGCCCTAATTGACATCTTGATGATTGATTACTTTTAGCTACTATTCAAACAATTGATTTGTTATAGGCTTAATTGACGTTGTGATTAGTAGTTTGATTACTTCGAGTTACTATTTACTCAATAGACTTTATGTCAGCTAATTGACATTGTTGTGCCTTTCTTGATTACTTCGAGTTACTCTCCAACCAGTTCATCTATTATTAGCTCAATTCACAATAATATTACTCTTTTGACTACGTGGAGTTACTTTTGACCCATAGACATTAGTACGGCCTAATTGACATTATGATGATTCTTTTAATTACTTCAAGGTAATAGTCAGCCAAATTATTTATTGTGAGCTCAATTCACATTATGATTACTATTTTATTACTTTGAGTTACTATTGGCCGTTTTTTGCCCTTCTTAATTCAGACTGACGAATTCCTCTAAGCACTCACACGTAGTGCAATAATTCGAACGAGTGCTAGAAAATCCGTCAACTGCCGAGTGTGGCAAATAGGGAATGCACGAGCTGATTGACGCTGTCTCACGGGCGCAGCGTTCCGGGAGGAGAATTGGAAAACATTTGTGGAGTAAGTCCAACTCCGGCTCTCTGACTGTCTTAGTTTAGGCACGTGCACGGTGTAAGATATACTCTTGAGGTGAGGACTCTACCGAAAGCGGAAAAAACAGATGGAGTCCTCTCAAGAGCGCAGGCGCGCGCGTATAGCCCTCGGCGAACTAGAGTCGCTCACTGGCGAAACGACACAACTGTGAAAAAACATAAATAAAATATCTCGTTGTCATGGCATCTCTCGTGCAGCCGTCGCACATTCATTGAGCAGGGAACTCGTGCTCGTCTGATGCCATGGCGACGAGATATTTTATTTATGTTTTCTCACAGTTGCGTCGTTTCGCCAGCGAGTGACGCTAGGTCGCCGCGGGCTGTTGGGCGCGCGCATGCAGTCGTGAGAGGACTTTATCTAGTCGATCGCGTCTCATTGTTACTCGCGCCAGTGTCCTAACCCAAAGAGTATATATCTCAAACCATGAGCACGTGGCACCGAACTCTTCTTGAAACAGCAGACAAAACTAGGCCTGAATTTATCACTGCAAAACAGTCGATAAACAGGTTTTGGTGTATTTCGTTAGAACGGAAGCTTCCGTTCTAACGATGCGGAAGCTTCTTTGTCACCTTGCATTGTTCGACGTAACAGATCAGGAAGCAGAGCAATGCCGCTAAGCCTAAAGACCTACACGACCACCCATGGTACCAATTTTAGAGTCACGAGGTGTGAAGGGCATCCGTTGTAACCCTGTCTCCAGGTGCACGCAGTTTGCAAAGGGACGTGCTATCGCTTTGACTCGCTGGCGACACCGGTGCTAAGCAACACTTTTGTCCAGTGGCGTACAGCTTGTTTTTGAGTGTGTGATTGGGGGGGGGGGGGGGCAAACCGAACCCTCCCCTACCGCCCCAGGGCCGGGGGAAGTGCCCTTGGTATCCCTTGGGCGCCGCCGGCCAGTGTTTGCCCAGTCCAGTGGCGGCTGTCTCGGGGGGGGGGGGGGGGGGGGGGAAACACATGCCTTGCTCCCCCTCCCCCCTCTGAGAACTGGAACGGCGCCCATGCTTTTGTCAATATATTATCGTCCCCAGGGGCCAACGCCGGCGTCAAGAGGTAAATGCCGCGAGCCCTAAAAGCGACGCGCGCAATACTAGCGGTACCAGCCTAATAAGCGCTAAATCAGTAAAGCGGCTCCACAGACAGAAAGTATACCCCACAAGACGGCGGTGGCCCCAGTCGTGAAACTAAAAGGGAATTTGCGGGAACCAGAGACGGCATGGGCCGCAGAGCCGACGCAATTATCGCCTGTTTTCTCCGCGTGCACTTTTCTTTTCGGAGGAACTGATTGCCACATGCTTAGACTTACTCTGTACATTGATTCATGGAAAGGGGTACAACATATGATGTTTTCTTCATTCTCTTTCCTGTCATGCTTTCGGGAAGTCGCTGAGTCTTGTGATCCCGAGACACGACAACACGCGCGCTGCGGTAATAAACAAGTGAAGTGGTTGCCTGTGCCGTGTAGTTGCGTCTAGACAGAACGACTTCGCCAATTGCAGCGACTTACAGCGTGTATAGCGTATTATGTGCTTATTATCTTAGTAAACACAGAAAGAAGGTAGCAAAGCAGAGACATTTCCGCGTTTTGTCACTTCGGGATGTCAATTCTCCGAAGAGGATCGGGCAAAGTCCTCCAGTTTGTGAATTCCCTATTTGTAGCCACATTCGGATTTCGAGCCATTTTCTCCCACTCGTTAGAATTATTGCAGCACACGTGAATGTCTCGCGGAATTCGCCAGTCTTGTTAGAAGAGGGACAAAAGACGGACTTCTCAAGACGCCCCTTGCCAATGCAGGCAACTATTGCGCTCAACATCTTTACTCATTATTATTTTTATTTTTAATTTCATGTTTTTTACTAGAATAAATAGTTACAAATATTTTTAATCTTAACAGACCGTCTTACGGAAAGTCAGATAGTTAAGTCTCTGGTTTACCTTGGTCAGCCGGATGTACAACCGTCATAAATAGCAGTGTAACAAGCTTGGGCTCAAACATTCCAACCTCATCGCCAACATATGCATAAATAGTCGCATAAAATGTTCACTCTTGTACTTACTTTTCTACTACATTCTGTAAAAAGAAAATGTTGTAGTTGCGATTACAATTGTTTTTGTCCCTCTTTTGTGGAAAAAGTTAAACAAAGCTCAGAACTTGTAATTTAAGATCAAAGAGTTGTTGGTCATCTAATAAAACGTGAACGCAACGATGGTATTGTTTTAATTAGTAGAATACTTGAACTCTAGCCCAATACCCGAATGCAGCACAAAAATATATCTTGTCACAAAATACACGGAATCAAATGACAATCTCGTCCGTGGTTTTAGGCAAAAATGCCATTGAAGGTTCAATTTGCAGCGCTGTAACTTTGAAGAAATAAAAATGATGCAGCATGTATTTTTTATGAACAAACTGAATAGTATCGTGGAGAACGGTCACTACATATTTTTTAAAATCCGAAGACATTTTTTTGTGTTTGTTTTAATCGACTCTTGAATGTTTTTCTTTTAATTTGATTAAAACAAGTTTGGAGTGACATAAAAGTTTATTTTTTAGATAAAGCAATGATTTATATCTCATTCAAAACAAAGTTTTAATTAGAATATATGACAAATTTTAAAGTTGTAGCCATTCAATTTGGTTTGGGTCATGACTCAAAAATCTAGTGATGAAACGTCAAAGGAGCCATGTTTGCGCATTCTCGACGCACACAATATAACCTTCTCAATACTGTACATAATGAATAATGCAGCAGCTGAAAATAAGAACAAATATTTTCAGTCTTCAGGTCCTTCAGTGATCTCCAAAAAGTTCACAAACATCAGATAGTTAAGCAGTTCATAGCTTTCATCTATAAAGAACTTGAGCCTACTCGATATGCAGAATGCTTCAAGGAGGAGCGAGGCCCAAATTGTTTGTGAAAAGTTCGTATCACACAGAAAATATGTTGCTGTTTCATCAGTCTCGTCCATCTATTTCGTGATGTATAACGTTTCGATCAGTAAATACGTTTTAGTAAATAACTTTTGAAAGGAATGGTTTTCATTAAAACTTTTATGGGAATCATAAAAGACTATACTATACTAAAGACCAAACTTCTATGGTACAATAGGAACCATCACTTGGAACAGGTGAAATCACACAGTTTGAATATTCCGCAACTTACGATTTAAGTTATTCACCACCACAAACGTTGTATTTTGAAGAATTATTTTGAAAAGGTATCGTAACACATAATAATGGCGCTACCCTTATTGTACACAAGTGGTTCGAAGGACACAGACAAAATAGAGCGGACTTATAGACTGGACTTCATGGAGTGAATATTCGCTTTGCGAGCGTCGCAACTAGCCCTGTTCTGACGTCACAGGCACAGATACCACCGCCGTGCAAAACAGGTCGCTGTTGTAAGCTCTGAATACGTGAGCTCTGTTTGGCTCGCCTTCTTTGAACACTTTGTTGGTGCTCTTCAGACCATTAGTTTGTTTGCATAATGACCTAGGAGTCTGCGCTTTTAGTAATAATAATAATCTCTATTGGCTCAGGAGAGCCGCAGCACCGCAGAAAGGCAACAACCCGTACCGTTGATGGATCGGTGTGCCGCGCGTCTGGTGATGAGTGAATATGTGATGAAATACTATACAAGAAGGTGATTATGTGACGACGATAGTGGTTATGTGATGGTGATTAGGTGATCATATCATATGTATAATACAAAATAGACAACTATGGTACTTTGCTGCAAAGTATGAGGACAGCCAATTTGGCTGTTCTCAAAAAGAGGCTAGCGAATGAAGAGACGCAAATAACGACAATAATCACAATAAAATATAAAAAACAATACAGAGAATAATGAGTAACATTGATTCTCTACGCCAACTGCACTTTCGAGGCTGCACGGTATCAGTCTCGTCATTGGCTAATCATTTCTTGTATTCCGTGACTTGTGTGCACGTTGTTAAGAAATCATCGAGCCCCTCAAACACTTCTAAAGGCTTGTATGTCGTAATCTGAGAGCATCAAACAAAACAAGAAACAAGAACAAACAATGTAATTTCTTTTTTCCTATAAGTGATTTCAACGCTCATAATCGGTTAGCAATGAACAGATTAAAGAAGGCGGATTTCTATTCAAACATCCGCACCCAAAATAAGAACATCTGCGTTTTCTGTAAAAGCAAGATTTTCTTTTTAAAACATTTCCATTGAAATAAACATTTGTATGAGAAGGTCATTATATTTATATTGACACTTTATACAAAAAAATAAATACGTTTTACGTCATTGGTTCCAAACCCATCACAAACAGAACGGAAAGTGTTCATCAAAAATTTATTTCATCAGTCCAGATTTTCTTGTTTGTGCTTGCCTATTAGCATGCATCACAGCACAGGTGTCAATAACATATTCATAACCAATGCGCAGCAATGTAGGCCTCATTATCCTTGGGTCACGCATCATCGACCGTAGCCTCCTCCAAAACCACGGCCTCCTCCGAAGCCACGGCCTCCTCCGTATCCTCCGCCGAACCCTCGGTTGCCTCCGTATCCTCCGTAGCCGCCATAGCCACCTCCACCGTATCCACCTCTGCCGCCACCATAGCCAGCCGTAGCCGCCGTACTGGGCAGTAGCCAGGCTACACAGGGCGGCCAGGACAAGCGCGGCCAGCAGGAGGGTTCTACTTGACATCATGTTGACGTGTTTTGTTTTTTTTTTCCTCTGAAAGTGAAACAATATTGGCAGTTTAAACGCTGCAAACGACTAAACAGAAGCAGGCAACCATCCCTCTCTCATTTCTGTCTTTCTTGCTAGCCACCCCATATCATACAATATTTGCATGCCTTTCGGTACCCTTTTTGTATCGAGATTGCGAGGTTTCTGCAACTTTTGCAAGCCTTTCCAAATTTGAGTTCCATTTCAAGGCAATTATAATTGCCTTGAAAAGGAATTTTATTACGATGTACCCTCGGGTTTCATACGATCAGAAGGTACTACATATATTCATATAATATATAGAATCCAGAAAAGGGCCTGTTTTCCTCATGATACTTACAATAGGTCTGCAATAGGGCTGCGATCGCGTACCTATAGTAAATGTCACTTCTGTACCAGAGGACATTCCTGTTCAAGACCGTTAATGACACTGGGCTGTCACACTAATTCAGAATAAACTGGAAATATATTATCGGTGGATTTATATTTTTGTAACACGTTTCAAGGAGGTTGGGAAAACGTTTATTGAAATCCCTTGCTGGATTCCTAACCGCCATCTAGCACTCAGGCAGCGAAGCCTACAAGTTTAACTCAGAAAAAGAACGGAAACAAGGAAACACAGGACATATATTGGATTACTGTACTAGAATACAGCTGGATAGGTAATCCCTAACATATTAAACAAACGAAACAAAAAACAAGACTTTTTGGGGTTGTTGATTCAATCAAATTATGTTTCTTGATTGTATCCGGCACATGATAGAATGGTTTTTGAGTTGCATATTTAGCTCTCACTTTGAATTTTAAAACTTGCGAATGCCTCAGGTTGTAAGTTACGTGTCTAGATGGATATGTTTTATACAATTAAACACAATTAGTGTTGATTTTATCATGTATTAAAATCGCCACCTTCAAACAGCAAAGTTCATCTAAAGTAATTATCTTATCTTCGATAAAGGAAATGTGTGGTTGATTCGGACCCATGTAGATGAGTTAACCAAACTTATCGCTTTTGAAATGAAAGTAATATTTTCAAGTTGTTTCTTGTCGTCGTGATCCAAACCACCAAACAATATTGCAACTTCTAGTGCATCTACGATGTACAGAGCTCTTGTATTAACAAAACTGAAAATTATATTTCAATTTAAAAATTAAGCCAACTGAATGAGATCCAACTCTTGTGGGATCGCTCACATGGGCTGTTCAGCTTACATTTTGAAAAAACAAACACCAAGTAATTTAAAAGATTCTACGCTTTGAATAGTTCAAAGCTGAAAATATATGTTACTTCTTTTTGTTTCACTGGTTACGTAACTACACTAGTTTTACATGTTTTGTTTTTATTATGTATTTTTAATGCGTTGTTTTTTGTGGAAAATTATGAATTTGTTTTTGACGTATTTAACTGCAAGTGACAATAGCGTATCACAAGTACAGTTGATTTAGCTAATAATTCGCTTCTATTTCAAGTATATCTAAAGATTTACCAGGGGAAATACATTCGTATCATCCGCGTATAAAATTACATCAGACATTTGAGAAACATTTCAGAAAAAACTGCAGCACTGCTTTGTGCACAATAATAATTGCATTGGTGACAATAAAGAATATGATATTTTGTGTATAGTCTAATAGTTACGCAAACACCTTGCACTTTTTTATTTATTTTTATTATTTTAGAAACATTTATGCATTGTGCGAGATCAATACAAAGGTAAGAGCACTTGGAATACCTTCAGGACTTAAGTGTTCAACATAAATGTTAACCACTTTGAAGCCTAAGCAAAAGGGACACTAATGAACGCATCTAGACAACTTCTTTATGAGCTGAACACAACATAAGTAGCTCATTTAAAAAAGCGATCAACTTGAGTTCTAACTATACCATTTGAAGCTTCTCCACAAGTTTCAATTCGTCGTAATTTTTAAAAGAACGCGGTGCTGTATTTAAACGATACCATTGACCTGTGTTATATGTGAAGTGAAGCTTATGAGTACGGTCAACCTTATTTGTAGTCTGAAGTCGCGTCAGCGATGGAGACATGGGGTATTACTGTGACATTTATTTTTTATGCTTGCTAAGATCTGAAAGTGCTAGTACATTGAATGTAAAATAAAAATTACTTTATTTTAGAAAAACAAAAACGTATCTGCTCTTCCACTTCGCAGCAAACCGCGACGATATTTGAGGGTTGAAGCAAAGTTGTGGCCGAATTCTAGATAGTTTATGTCTCGGCTTCTCGATGCTAATCAACAACCACCTTGAACGTGGCTCGAGTGATTTGTAGGATTTGAACGACTCTGCTGTTGAACCCTGCACTTTGCTCGACGATGCAATAACGTTCCTTTGACGCAGCAGCGGTGGTCCGTCTTCAAAAAAGGAAGAGACGGATATTACATAGCTATAAACACACACGTATATTTTGTATGACCAGCGAAATTAGCCAAAGTAAGCATTGATCTCCCATTCGACTCACGTTCCCAGGAAAGGGCTAAAAATAGGTTACCCCCGAGAAAAGAAACTTCCTAATGAAGATGTTCTGAGGGCTCTAACGGGGATCCTCAAGAAAGAAGGAACCTTGTGACCTGCAGAAACGCATGGAGTGGCGTATTATCTTGCAGCTTTCTGTGTCGTGATTCGCGCTTCGGCGTTTTGTCCTGTTCTGCCAAATATTCATCGGTTGCGGATATCATGAGATGCACGAAACTCACTACGTCGTGCTTTTCTTCAGTTCTCAGTGACTGTAATTCGAAAGTATGTTGCGCGTAGTGGTTGAAAGTGTGCAATCATTTGTTTTTGTCAAAGATAGCGATTGTTTTGTTATGTTCAATACGAACTTTTTTATTCTAGAGGGAGATGCAAACTTAATGCGGTTGTTTTAACCTACGTTTTCGCGGAACCTTTACTAAAAAATAAAAAATAAACGTTTTCTTTTTACACTTTCTTTTTGTAATTCCATTCTTGCTTTGTGACGCATCGTAACACCTGACTGTGGCTTCAAAATACTATAGAATATTAAACTTTCAGATAATGCCGCAAATGTTTTGCTTAACAAAAGGAAGAAAATACAAAGAAATCCATGAGAGGGAAGAAATTACGTTCACGTATCTTGATTAATGCTCACTGCTGTTAAGGTAGTTGCGAGATCTGATTAAACCTAAATAGATATTTTATATACTTTTCTTATTCGCGCTTGTGCCTAGATACAAGAGAGATGGAGGCCTATGCGCGTGCGGGCATGTAGAGGCGTCGCTCACTCACCGTCTCTACTTGTTCGATGCTGATGCTAAGAGGATAAGAGCCACTCACCCGGACGCGTTTTATACAGTCGCCCTACCTCATCGCAGTGGACAGCCACTTCAAGGTCGACCTCAAAGACCTACGGGGACGAGGTTTCCTGGAGGCGGTGCCGAACCAGCGTGGCAAAAGCGCAAGAGGAGTAATCAGTACAGGGATTCCTCGAGCCACTAAATTATCTACGCCTCAGAGAAAGGACAATCCGGCTCTCTTGGCGGTTACATAATACTATCGGTGCCTGTTGCCTGAAGCTTTGCCTGAAACCGCAGGAAACGCTTTTGCGTTCTCCAGAAATGTTCACACAGTAAGTGAAACAGGCAAGCAGAATCGCCTGTGCTTTTTGGCTCCGTCACTAAAACAGAAAAAAGTAGCATTTTCAAATCGTAACAATCTCCAACTCCTCCCGTTCTGCACTGAGCACAGAAATAGCGGCTCTCTCCTGCGTTCGTTGTGCTCAAGTGCAAAGAGGGGAAAGGGGAGGGGGGGAGTTTCTCGCGAACACTTAGCCTGTACCCAATTATATTTTCCTTCATCTTTGTATATCATCGACTGAATCTGTTTGAGACCCGCATAAGCGATTCTCGTTTTACAGATACAGCTGTTATTGGGGACCTGCCGACGAAGCTGCGTGGTCTTTCTTCGCGCGAAACGTGTCGGTGACATAATCACACGATCGCTCCCAGCAACTGCCGCCACCGTTGAGTTCATAAGAAAACACAAATTTGCGCCCATTCCGCTGGATTCAGAGTCGCGACCAGTGACCGCCAGCAATCGTTTTCTCGCCAGTCCAAACACTCTCACCAACTGAGCTTCTTGCGACACACTCAAATTCTTTATAGCTTCAAAACCGCTTCGGAGTCCCGTGTGCCTCGAGACGTGCAAGCGACGCCAGAGGAAGGCAAAATGCCACGGGCGCTTGCTAAAGCATTATCACCTAGAATACGAGACCTCGTGCCTGCAGCCTCCCTCCCGCTTAAACGTCATCTTTAGTAGTTTCCAACGTTACTGATCAAAAGCGCGCGAGAAACTGCGGGAGAAGGGGCGCCATCAGAACGCCGAGCTCGGATTCGAACGATTAGCGGGTAGGCCCAACGCTAGCCGCCCTTGTCTCCGCTGCACTGTTGGAACGCGTTAGAACGCGAAACGCCTGCGTCCGGCATTTGGCTTTGGCATTCGAACGCGTTCGTCGAGTGCAGTGGAGACAAGAGCGGCCTCTGTCTTCACTGCGATCGTCGAGCGCGTTAAAAGCGGAACGTCGGCGCAGTGGCGTACCAACTTGTTTTTGATAAGGGGGGGGGGAGAACCCCCCCCAGGGCCGGGGCAGTGCCTTTGGTATCCTAGGGTGCCGCCTGCCAGTGTTCGCCCTGCCCAGTGGCGGCTGTTTCAGGGGGCGAAACACATGCTTTGCCCCCCCCCACTCTGAGAGCAGTAGGGGGGCAAGGGCACCTCCCTTGCACCCCGGTTGGTACGCCCATGCGCCGGCGTTTGAAGCTTGACTCTTGCCTCTTGCATTCCAACGCGTTCGTCGAGTGCAGTGTGAGCAAAGGCGGCTAGCGTTGGGCCTACCCGCTAATCGTTCGAATCGGAGCTCGCTAATTCTGACGTCTGCGCAGGCACTCGCGTCCTTCTCCCCTCCGGTTCTCGGCGCATAACATTGGTTGTTCCACGCAGCACGTGACGACGCCATGGCGGAGGCGTCTGCCGCTTTGCGCCGGCTCTCGTCATCCCTGACCCGCCACTGGAGGTGGGTCGGGGATCACACGTATATGCGGTAGCGTAAATGCACTCTATATTTTTTGTTTAGTGATTTTTTCTTTAAGCTTTTAGGGGCTCTCGTCAAAAACTACGTTTGTAATGGCGATTGCCTGTTCGAGGCTCCAAATCTGTTGATGAATTATATCGCTCATTAATATCCTGTGTTAGTAAAATGTGTGTGAGTGAAAAATAAATTTATATGAAATTGTTAGTATTCCATTCGCTTTAACCATGTAGCTCAGTGGTCTGTGTTAAAATACAAGATAAATTAATAAAAATAAGCTTTAAAATCATATTTCATTTTTTTCTTTATTCATTCTAGATATGGACCATATAAAAGTAAATTTGCAGGTCAAACGAGAGCATTTAAATAAAATCTTTATCTCTGTGTTTGCAGTCGGGCAATTGACTTGCAGAAATATACGCAAATATAGCTAGATTATTGTCATTTCAAAGAAAAAAAAAGTTTAGCCCGAGTTTTTCGTTTTGCGATTAAGCCGTTCAGTTGTAAATAATTCATCGGCCTGCTGAGTTATGTTCAGATTACCTAGCCATATTTAATTTAATTAAATATTGCAGAAAACCGAGAATGTTAGAAGTTTGAACATTTACTTATACTGTATTACGCAGAAATATCAAGGGAAATCAATGCAGGGATAACAAGCAAACTAGAATGTGTCTATTTTATTAAGCTATAAACTATGAAAAAGCAGTACATCTTAGTTTTATGCTATTCAATTTAAGTTGAAAAAATGAACAAACGCTGACAGAGTATATCTTGAGTGCTTTATTGTTCGTAGTTTTGTATTATTTATATTTAAGGTATTTTTATACTTTAACAGAAGCTTATTTTACCATGATAGAAGGGAGAGAAAGATTTATACGGCTTTTTTTACAGAATCTCGTATGGCATTTTGCTATGCTAAACGTCCAACAAACTAGTGTACTAAATTTCAATTGCTGAAAAACTGTATTACATCCAAATTATATTTTCTACGGTATAAATCACTGACATGATATCATGATATAAACGTAAACCCTTGAACACTTGCCGCAACTGTTGATAATGTAAGTATGTTGGTCTAGACGTGCACTTAATTTTACCTACTATTGTTGTAAATGCCGTACTGCTGCTTTCATAGTACTTTCTCAGTACACAAAAAGTCCGCTCGTTTTCTTTTGTACTTTCTCAATCGAAAGTATCCATGAAAAAAGCGAGGTACAAACGCATCTCGCAGATATGTAATTATAGAGGTTACCGCTGGAGCAATGCATAGCAAGCCAAACAATTATATATATTTAGGAATAAACCTTGCTCTAAAAGGCGAGCATATACCCTCGAACTTTCCTATTTATCTATACGCCCCCCTCCTCCCTCCCCCCCCCCCAAACAAAAAAAAAAAAGTTAACCATACTATACATTGTCACGAGTTTCTGGATCTCATCGTCTACAGGACAATAGAATACGTGTGATAATTATACCTTAATTCACAACAATACTTAAAGTATGTTTTAAGGCGGCGTCTGCTCGGAGTTCTAGATTTACGGCTCTGGTCGGAACAACAAAAAAACACTTTTTATCGCGTCCTTGGAGCGGCTTCCATTATCATTTCCCAAGGAAATAACAAGAGGAACGACATAGTCTTTCCTCTCGTGTTTTATTGTTCGCGTTATGTCGTATACTACGACGTTGCCTGAAATAACATGCTGCGTTTTGATTAGATGATGCTTCGGTGGCCAGCGACATGGGAGTACCAAGGACTCACCAATTTCCAAATAAAACGCGCACCAAAAAATACGAGGCAAATTCTTGATACAGATTTGTAGTTTAACAATCTTAAATGAAACAAAAATAAATATAACTATACGCCAAATTTTAAACTTCCTAAAATGGCGAACAAATATTTGAGAGGACAGTAAAAACTAATAAAAATAAAACTGGTTTAAGATTGTTTTGTAGTACAAAATGAATTGCATAAATAAACAAATATTTCGTTATTTATTTGCTTGTACATACGAATATAGCATTACATCGACATAATGTCTTACGGAAAAATGTAGTAACTTAAGAAAACCCTGGAGTCATTGGATTGGATAAGGGTCTGGAGTTACTTTATTTATTTATTTACAGATACTACAACCTTCTCTCGGAAAGCAATGTAGGACCAGGGAAAGGTACAATATAGGAGATATCAGTGCGACAAAGTTATTCGCAGCTGTACTAACAAGAAACCACAATTCACAGTTGACATCAATGCTAACACAACAAAAAGTTGCAGCAATAGCAAGAAAATGCTCGGTCAGAAATTAGCCTCACCTACCACATACACACACACTCACACTCATCATACTCACACACACACACACACACACACACACACACACGCGCACACACACACACACACACACACACGCACGCGCACACGCACACACACGCACGCACGCACACACACACACACACACACACACACACACACACACACGCACACACACACACACACTTATATATTCTCACACACACACACATGCACGCACACACACGCACTGCTATTAAAAATGTTTTTCAGTGCAGTGAAGAAATGACACATCATTCACACGATAATTCAAGATTTTGAGATCACAATAAAATGGGGTTCATTTTTACAATGAAAAGAGCGATACTTTAAATTTTTGTGCAGGTGATGCACTTATAATGAAAAGAGGTAATTCATTCCATTCTTTTACGTTGATAGAAAAAAATGAAAATTTGACGCAGTCATTATGGCACTGATATTCTGCAAGGGATATGCTATCACAGTTTTGTGTGCTTTTCACGGATTTTAGAGATACATATCGTGAATTGTAATTCTAAAGTCATCGTTGATCAGTGTGTATAAAAAGGTCAGTCTTTTAATTTTCCTGCCCGTTTGAAGGGGCTGGATACCTGCTATGCCGTAAAGTGTAGTAAAAGGAATTTAGCCTTTAAATTTCTTGTAAAGGAATCCAAGGCTTTTATTTTGTATTATGTCGAGTTTGTTTATGTTTGATGACGTGTGCGGGTCCCAAATAATATTGGCATAATCTAAAATGTGCATTAAAAGTGTTTTGTAAGCTTTTACTTTTTGTTGCGTGATGTAGTGTGTCTTAGGTTACGTCTAAGACACCAAAGTTTTAAACATCGCTTTCTGACACAGACACTCAATGTGGGCATTCCATCTGAGGTCAAAAGTAATAGCGAAACCAAGGTATCTAAAATATGAAACCTGCCACAGATTAAAATTTTCTAAGCTGTATGAAAAGGGCAAAGGAGACTTTTTGCGGGTTATTGTGATAGAGACACGTTTTTCAATCTTTAAACTCATTTACCATGTC